>SNQJ01S0004951.1:99108-129015 GCA_010110895.2 Picea sitchensis | reverse complement strand
CCATTATCCATCCCAAGTCAGCGTTGGGAGGAGGTTTCCATGGATTTCATCACAAGGTTACCAAAGTTTGAAGGAAAGAGTGTCATCATGGTGATTGTTGATAGACTAACCAAGTATGCACATTTTTGTGCACTTTCGCATCCCTTGAAAGCTAGTACAGTTGCCACTACATTCATGGAGACAATTCAAAAGCTACATGGCAACCCAAATATTATTGTAAGTGACAAAGATCCCATCTTCACTAGACATTTTTGGACAGAATTATTTTCTTGTTTGGGTACTCAATTGGCTCATAGCTCTTCCTATCATCCTTAATCTGATGGACAAACTGAGATAGTGAAAAAATGTCTGGAAGGCTACCTTTGTTTCTTTGTCTCTGATAAGAAAACACAATGGTTCAAATGGTTACCCTTGGCAGAGTGGTGGTATAACACTTCCTTTCATACTGCAACAAAAGTGACACCATTTATGGCACTTTATGGATACCACCCTCCTTCCATCACTTCTTCTCTAAGAGAAAAATCTACGGTTCAAGCAATGGAAGATCACATTGAGAATCAACAACAAGTTCTCCAAATCTTAAAGGACAACCTAACCATGGCACATAATCACATGAAACAACAAGCATATCAACATCGTAGTGAAAGAAGTTTTGAAGTAGGCGATTGGGTATTTTTAAGACTACAACCATACAAAAAGATGTCCCTCAAGCAAGCCAAGAAGGATAATAAATTATCACCAAATTACTATGGCCCTTATAAGGTGTTGCAAACGATTGGTACTATGGCATACAAATTGGAGCTGCCTGTATCTTCATGAGTACACCCAATTTTTCATGTTTCATTCTTAAAGAAGGTTATAGGTGACAAGATCCTAGTTCAAACTATATTTCCATAACTTGATGAAGAAGGAAAAATCATATTGGATACTGAAGACATCATTGACACAAGAATTTGCCAGCTAAGGAATAGATCCATTTCAGAGTATCTCATTAAATGGAGGAAACTACCGGCTGAAGATTCCACTTGGGAAGATGAGTCTTTTATACAGAAGAATCCAGAGTTACTCAAGCATTATGGACAACACTTGTCTCAAAGGAAGGGGCATGTTAAGCCCTAATATTTGCTCATTACCCCTTAATTGGGGCATATTATATTAGTAATGTTATTTTATTTATGTTGGATTTAGGCCATTAGTTGTAATTATACCTCCTAGTCTCCTATATATACCAAGGAGACATTTTCATTTTGAATCATGTTGTACTTGAACATTTAAGTGGGGTAAAAGGAGGTTGCTCCCTCGAAGAGGCTTATTATATGAAACTATCTCTTTTTCAAGGCGTTGAGTACTTTTTCTAAGGTTTTTCTATGCTTTATTGATATTTGGTTCTTAACGTTGTGCCCCAAAAATGAATCTCCTCAACGATACCTTTCCATCGAGCTATCATACACCTAAAACAAAGATCGTATGCAAAAGTTACGACCCCAAGAAGTTGATGTGCTAACTTACCCAAACGGGGACCACATGACTTTTGGCGCTTCATCTCCTAGGGTGAGGTTTTTGGATGTCTAGGGTTTTTGGCTTTCTCGTTTATTGTAAAAAGGCCTTCAGAGCCTCATTGTAACCATGTTCTTGTAAATGTCAGTAGCCGTCACATCTCTTCTAAGAGATAAGCTGACACCATTCTAGCGAGCTTTTCACTCTGTATTTTTATAGTATTTGTACATTTAATTCATTAATAGAAATTGTGTATTACTGTATATCTGTGTTTATGGTTGCATCTATGATATGTTTCTGTTATATTATTGGATATACATGATATATTTGTGCATTTCTTTATTATATCTCTGCTCTCATTTCGTGCCGAAAATAATCCGGATCAATGGTATCAGAGAAGGCTGCACTTGATCATTTTTTCAGTGCATGTACCTGATGAGGTCTAAGTGTAGTAAGTTGGGTCTCAAGATTGTCTCTCTTGAAGACAATCGCTCTCACACACTCAAGAAACCCTCAATGGCGGAAGAAAAGAAAAACGATGGAGCAGACGATCCTATCAATCGTTTGCTTGAGCAAGCTCTCACGTGATAGAGGAACGAAATGATGGATAATTTTTCCCACATCCTTAAACACCTATTGATAGCATTAGGCGCATATTCATCAAGAAACCACTTTGGAGGCACGTCACCTTTCAAGGTACAAGTTAATTTTGATATTCCTGTATTTGAAGGACAAATAGATGTAGAAGCCCTAGAAAAATGGTTAACTCTGCTAGAAGGTTATTTCTCTGTTCACAATTTTTCCAACAAAGAAAAGATCACCTTCACACTCCTTAAAGCTATCCCTCATGTCAAACATTGGTGGGAAACTTACTGGGAGAAAATTTCCACAGAGGAGTCCGGAATATATAGGGTCGATCCCACTTGGGATTGTTTTGTGGATGTGGTAAAGGAACATTATTACCATGTTGGAAACTATGAGGACCAATACATGAGATGGACCACACTGCGACAAGAAAAGGGCCAAGCATTTCCAAAGTTAACCAATAACTTACATACCTTGCACACCAAGCTGGGTATCAAAGACTCTGAGCGACATTTGGTTCTGAAATACCGTGGGGCTCTGCATAGATACATCCAAAGTTAAATGGATTTTCTGGACATCTGATCACTCAGTGTTTCTTATCGATATGCTGTTAAAATTGAGCAGAAATTTAAGCACCAGAAAAAATGGGAATTCGGGTATGCAAATCCGCAACAACCAAAGTATGACAAAGATGGCCCTAATAAACAGTCTCCCGAAAACCAGTCTAAGACATAGGAAAAGAAGGGTCACAGGAAGACAAATAAGGACACCGAAAAATGGTGTGAGTTCCATAAAATCCCCTGGCACAACACCGATGAATGTCGCTCAAAATAATCATTGGTGGCTGAGATCAAAGACAAAGTGTCGAACCCTGATTTTGAATTTGATTCTGAAAATAATGGTAAAGGACAGATCATTGACGTGGACCCCACTGCTATTGTCATGACCACAACAATTCAACCAGAAGAACAAACAGATCCTGAAGAAGGGGAGCACCTTTTTCATTCAAATATGTGGGTGAAGGGGACCTCACTACATTTTATTGTTGATAACAGAAGCCAGAAGAACCTCATCTCAGCAGAGGTCATCAAATAGTTGGGATTGTCAACAACACCACACCCGCAACCATACAACATTGGGTGGCTTTGCCAAGGACGAGATCTCCATGTCATCCAACAGTGTTGATTGTCATACGAAATCCAACCCTTCAAGGATGAGGTATTATGTGGTGTTGCCCCACTGGATGTATGTGATGTTCTCTTGGGCCAACCATATCTGTGGAGATGCCATACTGTTTATGAGTCTCAACCCCATAGTTTCATTGTTACTTTGGGGGGTCATCTCTATAGAATACCAGAGGTATTTCCAACTATTGTTCCACCTAAATAGTGTCGCAAGGTAGTATCTCATACTGCAAAATTCAGTTTCTTCACAATCTGTTCAACCTTGCGACACTTTTTAGGTAGTGGAACAATAGTTGGAACTACAGCCTCGCCCCCTGCACCTTCTATCCAACAGAAGCAGGTCGACAAGGTTGCAACAAAGCACAAATATTCCTTCTTCACACCTTCCTCTCATGTATCTCGACTTGTTGAATAGCCTCAACTTCAACAGGTTCATGACAAACTTCCACAAACTAAGCAGCATGACATCTCCATCAATACAAGCAACTCACCAAGATGCAGATCCAACAAATTATTTTCCCTCTCCCTCGGGAACTCAACGCAATGGAGACCACTTATTCCTAAGGAGGGAGGATTGATCTATGTGGATATCGGTGGCCAACCACCTTTTTCGACTGGCTCAAAACAATTTTCTGGCAATTTTGGCAATTTACTATTTTTAGCAAGTTTTAACTTTCGGGGCCATTTTGAGTGCCTAAATGAAGTTTTTTCGAGATAGAGGTTCTCAATTATAGCCGAAGGCATGATTGATCCCCCAAAACGAATCTCCTTGATGATACCTTTCCAACGAGCTATCATACGCCTAAAACGAAGATCGTATGCAAAAGTTACTACCCCAAGAAGTTGATGTGCTAACTTACCCAAACGGGGCCCACATTACTTTTGGTGATTCATATCCTAGGGTTAGGTTTTTGGATGTCTAGGTTTTTTGGCATTCTTTTTTATTGTAAAAAGGCCATCATAGCCTCATTGTAACCATCTTCTTGTGAATGCGAGTAGCCATCACATCTCTTCTCAAAGATAATCTGCCACCATTCTAGCGAGTCTTTCACTCTGTATTTTTACAGTATCTGTACATTTCTTTCATTAATAGAAATCATGTATTACTATATCTCTGTGTTTATGGTTGCATCTCTAATATATTTCTGTTATATTATTGGATATACGTGAGATCTTTATGCATTTCTTTATTATATCTATGCTCTCATTTCGTGTTGAAAATAATCCAGATCACCCTTAGCCCCTCGAGCCACAAAGGAGCCACACTCAAGAAAACAACAACAATATCTACAATTCTTGCCTTGCAAGGTAGATCTTCCACTCCCTATACAAGCTTGGTATACCAACTCTCATAAGTAAAACACATGAAAAACAATTTGGTAGAATAACCTTACCAAGAATCAATGCTCCCTTTTTCATTCTACACCATTTGTTTTATAGAAATATCCCATATGACACATGTCCTCATGCACAATTAATTATCTTTTTAATTAATTTAATTAGTAATATTCACCCACACACTTGTCACACTCTCCCCAAGTTGCACAAGTAGTTACCATTTTTAATTCAATTTAAAAAAAAAACTATTTTCCCTCACATTCTCCAATTTGTTCCTATTTTTGCTCTTAGTTGTCCCTTTGTTCCCCAAATTCTCATTAAATGAGTGTCTCCTAACTATATCTTAGTTAGAGTTGAATTAAGAGTCTTATTCTAGTTAGATTAGTGGTAGCTTGACTCTAGATTCTATTCTATGTGCACATCTATTCTCTCATATTTTTGTTTATTTCTATTTGAAAATCCCTTTTCTTAATTTCATGCACACATGTGCAGTTTATATAATCTTTAGATTTTACTCTCTTTTTCCTCTATTTTGGTTTATCTCAATTCTTTTATTTTATTCAATATTTATAATTAGTCCCTTAATTAAACTTAGACTTAGACTTAGTTTTTTATTTAGGCTTAGATTTGTATTGCGCTTTCTAATTAATAAATTCACTGTTTAATTAATTATTTTAAATCCGACAAGGTCTAATCAATTCCATGTTTTCTAGGCCACTTAGATTTACTGACTCAAGTTTTTAATTATGCGAGGTGCCCTTCAAGACGCACCTCCCTGGTCCAATGGTGCAACTCTCCTTTGACTGGTTTCAAAATTTTTTGCAACCCTTGGAGTCAAAACTCCACTCGGTCAACCTTGTGATATTCTAAGGGATTCTAAGGAATAATGAATCCACCTTATTGAATGCTCCTTAGAAATCTTCGTGAGCGTTTGTATCAGTCCTCCCTCATGACATTGTGGACCTCTCGAACTAGCTAATCGTTAACCTACCATTTGGGCCATGGTAGGAGTGCTAGTAGGTTGTTACAGGGATGTTTCCACACCAGTCCCTCAATTTTTGGTTTATTTGCATGGCCCCTTTACTCCTTATGTGAGTCAGAATACTAAGCATCATCAAGACTACATACACTAACAAAACCCATCTCAATAATCCATATACATAAATAATATTGTAATTAATTTTATGTCACAAGTGCATAAATAAAGTACTCAATCAAAATACAATCCACTCCCTGAATCAATCCAGAGTCCAAGGAATTCCATTGATGACATATGCATCAATAACCTATCATGTGTCCTACACACTCAGCAAAACTCATCAATAACATCTGCCAATACATATACACAAAAATACAAATAATTCACAATGCATCATCATCATCATATATAATCCATAATCTAAACAAAATCATAAGATACCATAAATGGATCACTTGCACACACGTGTCCTCAAAGAATATGTGAATACAAGTTTGCTCATTAGAGAAGGATGTTACATACACCCCCTCTTGTTTTAAACTTCATCCTGAATTTTGTACAATATATAAATGTAAGTAGACAAATGTATCTGGCATATATCTATATGTCTAATCTATCAAACAAATAAGGAAGTTGTTGACGCATCTCGTATTCATCCTCCCAGGTAGCCGAGTGTGGACTATAATTGTCCCACTGGACCTTGACCCAATCGACTATTCGACGTCGTAGTTGTCGAATGCGATGGTATAGAATGCTGATTGGTTTCTCCATTAGAGCACCTCGTCCAACACCTTAAAATAACTGATGTCAATAAAATGTGAAGGATCACAAATATAATGTCTCAAAACAGATACATGAAATACATCATGCACACAACTAAAAGAACCATGAAAGGCTAGTTGATAAGCCACGGGTCCTTTCTTTTCCACAACTTCAAAAGGTTCCACAAAACTAGGAGAGAGTTTAGAACCCTTTCCAAACTTGATAAAACTCTTGTGCAGTTTCACCTCCAAGAAAACTCTTTTGGCAACTTCATAACTGCGATCAACGCGATGCACATCGACATAACTCTTCTATCGATCTTGTGCTTATTTAATCCTTTGTCTTATCAATTTCATCTATGTTCCATTTATTGAATCACTTCTGGTCCTACCAACACCCTATCCTTAAGTCGATCCCAACTCAACGACATCTGACACGGTCATCCGCAAAGAAACTCAAACTATGCCATCTTAATTGTACTCTGGTAGATGTTGTTGTATGAAAATTCTACTAGTGGCAAGAAATCTTCCCAACATTTCTGTTAGTCCATTACATACATATGATGATCCCCTATTTTGATAATCTTTCACCACTATCTAGTCTATATATTTAAATGAAAACTCAATCATCTCAGTGCATTTTGGATTTTTTGGTCATATTTTTGGGGGTTTTTGATCCTAATCTCTTTTAACATCATGTTGATATCTAAGAAAGCTAATAATCACATTATTACAATTATTTTTACATTATCTCAAAGGATTCAAGTGTTGTTTCTGAATTAATGTCTGGGCATAATTACAATTCATGGATTTTATAGTTATAGGCCATTCAAACCTTTTCCCGGACCTTTATTCAACCCTTTTTCTAGGAATTTAACTTCAAGCTCAATTTGTGGGAAGTTGAAGCTGAATCAGAAAAATCCGACACATATGAGCCAATTCCTAAACTTGTGGATAGACTCAGAGAATTTCATGGTCCTCGATCTGGCCCTCCAACCCATGATCCAGTATTCCATCTGAAACTCTATCTAACACTCGATCTGGCACTCGGAGCATAGAGGAGTTGGCGGTTAGCATATCGACGAGCTTCGATGGGGAATCATGAACATGGGTTTTGTGCCCACTCATTCTCTCCAGCTATGTAGATCAACACATCCAAACTTGGGTGGTTGTAATGACTGCTAAGTGGATCACTTGAGGCTATTAAACAATGATTCCTGAGATCCATGGCCTATTTACTCACTCTATTTCAGGAATTTACAGAGGATTCCTCAATAGAATTTGATGTTTAATGATGCACATGATTTTCTTATGCATATACTATTCTGAGAGGTTCAGTTGTTGACACCCTCATTTGTTTAAACATCTATATAATAAAAATTGCTTTAACTTTTGTAATATAGATATATAATGTGATTTATACTAATAGAAGAAAAATTTGTGTTCTAACTGTTCTTATTTCCAATTTTGATTCTCTATTTCATGCATCTGTCTCAGTAGTTGATTAGTTCATGAATATTTATCCATTCCTTCCCAAGAGGGCCCCTCAGTGGTAAGTGTGCATTTGTGTGTTCCTATAATTTATGCGTGTGTTGTGAAGATCGTTTATGTAGTGTGAAGATCATATTTTCATTCCAACAACAAGTTCAGATAAGTGATTGTGAATATATTAGATTTTTTTTGTGTGTCATTCTAAAATGAATCCCTTGTTTACTTTGTTTCCTATGTATTTCATTTAAAAATGTATTTCTTGTTTATTGATAATGTCGTGTGTTCATATTTATCCATGTGTAAACGATATCTCATTATATTGTGTGTCTTTCCTTTCAACCATTAGTACAAATTGAAGTAGTTTCTTTTGAATGCAATTAATTAAAATGTTCTTGGTAATTATAGCTTAGAGAAGTGTTGTATGTCTACGATTATTTTCGAAATGCATTAGAATGATTTGAGGTCAATTGGTTCAGTGTGATAAAATGACTCTCTGTATTTATTTCATGCACCTTTCCTTTAATTCCTTTTATGTAATCTTTTAACTGAATGCTTTATGGTTGAAGTTCTTTAAATTTTAGTTCCTTTCTATTTAGGATTGATATGTCTAGTTCCTTTTAGTAGATTCTTCCTATTCAATTCTTGTTGTTCAATGTATTTTAAATTTAATATTGATTAGAAAGAGGTTGTTTCAATTATAGGATCAATCTTAGATTAGGAATAGTTAGATTTACTTGATTTTCATAGAATAGATTTCAATTTCTTGTTTTCTATTAGAGATATGAATTTGAAAAGTTAATTCAAGTATTTAGTTTTAGATGAATTTCTTGAAGAATAGAATAGAATAGAATAGATTTTAACTAAAAATAAATTATATTAAGAGTGTTTAATTTCCTTTAATATAGCTATAATCACTAACATATAGATTAAGGATCTAACTCGTGAGATACGATCACCCCATAACGATCTTCTTTCCTGGGTGTTTAGATATTCAAATTTTCTTTCTTTTCTTTTAAGTGTATTGTTGGATTTAGGATTAGGTTAGACTAGATTAGTTTAGGCTTTAGTCCTACACATACAATGTTGACACCTCTAAGCTTACGAGCCCCAAGTTGACAATTTAATGTCGAATTAGATGGTATACATTTTACTCGACATTTTTGGCATCGTTTCCGGGGAGTTGCTAAAGGGATTAAAGCTTAGATAGGTAGGTCTCATTTAATTACACAACAAGGGTGAGGATAAAATTTAAGACGAGAGGTAAGAACTTGTGCATCCATTTTAATGGGTCGCTTCAAAGCCTTGTTTTTCCCTTTCCGCAAGAGTGTTTTCTTTTTCTCCAAGTTTTCTTACTTTTCTTAGTTTGTTTACTTTTCTCAGTTTGTTTACTTTCCTGCAATTTACTTTCCCGCAAGCATGCTTTCTTTCGTACATAGTGTGTTTACTTTTCCGCAATTTATTTTTCTTGCTAGTGTGCTTCTTTTACTGCAAGAGTGCTTTCTTTAATTTATTTTATGCAAGTTTTATTTCTTTCATGCAAGTGTGCTTCCCTTTCACAAAGTGTGTTTATTTTTCCTTCTACTCTGTTTAATTTCATACACATGTGAGTTTGATTTTGTTCCTGCAATCATATTTTATTTTATTCTTTGATTTCTATCCCACAAGTGTGATTTATTTTATGCAAGCGTGGTGTGTTGGGTTTGCACAAATATACTTTAAATATGTATTTAATTTTTTGGGTAGTTATTCCTTGTGTGAGGTAGGATCCATCAACCAACATAATGAATTCGAAGGTGACCATTATTTTGGAAGAACTCTCTCAAATCCTAGCAATAGTTGGGATTTCTTCCTTTCAGGAAGAACACATCTTGACAATAGTCAAGAACTTGTGAACCTCTCTGCAAATATTAGAAGAATAAAGGTCCTATGAGATACAAAATGATTTTCCTTGCCAAATTGTGAAGGAAGATGAAAAATTATGGACTACATCCGGTGGAGAGAAATCACTAAGACATGAGATTGAGGAGTTCTCAATATCCATCTCAACATATCCTTTATGTACTTCAGAAATCAATCATCCAAAAGAAGAGTATTTATGTAGTATGAGGAAGGAGAGAATATAAATTATTGTTGATGAACATCAAGATTAGATTGAAATTTGGTTTCAAGAGGTCATCATGCCACAATACTATTCTCTTCTTCAACACCTTCTGATGCCAAAATAAGTAGGTTGGTTGGTTCTTCATATCTAGTTAATCACTACGGTAAATTTTTCATATGTGGATATGGGTATGTTTCCTATCTTGCTTCACAGATGGTTACATTGGAAAAGTTCTTACACTTGAATAAATATTTTCCTTTCTTTTTAGGTAGAGTAGGATAATGAATAAATTTTGTATGTTGTCAGTTTAGATTAAAGTTTAATACAACCCCACTTTGCATTTTATTTTTTAATAAAGATAGTATTGATAGTTTAATACTAGAAACCAAAACATTTCTGAATATTTATTTCCCTTATTACATGCATATTTTAGACCAATTAGTAATAAAAATAGACTGAAGGCCAACTTTAATAGATTATGGGGATTTAATTAAATTTTCAAGGTCTACATAGTAATACCTATAGGTAACTTGTACATTCTAGTTTCATATCAGAGCTTGTTATTCAAGCACCCTTATCAAATAGTAGCAGGAGAGTGGATGCCACTCCTACTTGCGAGGGAACACTACTATAATTATATATGAAGAATATAGACTTAGGGACTAGAGTCACCTTTAAGTCATTCTCTTACAGCCTCATCCACTTCACATTAAGTAAGTTTAACCATGATATATCTATGGACTAATATAAGTGCATAAGTCTATTTTTCATGCGAACAATCTTTTATGTGAGATTTATAGAGTGTCCTCCAACCCATATACCATCCCATTCCATAAAAAGGTTTTCAGAGTTTCCACCCCATCTCATTGCGAAAGAAATACATACATACAAATATTAAGGGTGGTGGTAAAGACTGTAATATGGGTGTAAGAGGCTAACCCACCGGGATATTGAGAATGTCTATTGGAAGAAGGTACGAGCCTATGGTACGACTAGGAAAACCCATCAAGGTACTAAACGAGCTCATTGGCAATGGGGCATTTTTCCTAGAAGAGGATATTTCTTAGATATAAAAGTTACCCCATCGGGGTACTAAACAGGCTTGCTGGAAATGGGTTTTGACTTTGGTGTCTCTTACTATGCCTAATCTATATTTGTCCATATGAACGATATACTTGTGCCAATCCTTAAGAAAACGCAGGCATGGTTGAACAAAAAGGGCTAAATAAATCTCATCTAATTTTCATTTGAGAATGTTTGTAACTTGCACTTAAGACCATGTCATCTAATTCATACTATACCTAGGATGTCACTATCCTAGAAGTGGGACCCATAAGTTTAGGAGTCCAATAAAATCAAATGAAAACTTTATCCATATTACTTGAATGACAATAAGCCTTTGATACACCATGCAGGGATGACTAGTTTCTTATGGGTTTTATAGATCATCTATACCCTCATGTTTTCTATCGAGGGACATGAGGAAAATCCCCTATCAAAACTTATATGGTCTTCATGAGCATAAACTTTTCCTAGCTAACAAAATTGTTTGTATTAAGAAATATAAACTAGTATGGTGTCGTTTAGGTTATTTCCATAACATAACATTAATACTTCTTATTTCTAAGTTCTAGTTTTTCTTAGAATAATAATGTTGTCTTCATTTTCCTGAAGATTGCTTACTAACTATTGTTGACAAGAATTGTTTTGGCACAAGGATGTGCCATATCTTAGGCATGGGGGAAAGGGTTTCTTGAGCTAAAAAAAAATTCTAGAAGTTTCCCATCTGTATTGCAATCCCATGAGAAGAGGAAGTAGGATCTCTGTCAAAATTCTGTCATATTGTTTTTACAATATCTCGGGCTATTATATCAAAAGTTGTTTGTATTAGTATGATAAATTGTATACTGCTGACATAAATTTGTGTGTTATAATCCTATTGTGCATTTTTATTTGCATTTATGCAATGGAAGACTTCTTATAATTAATTGTTCCTTGTGACAATTACATATCGATAGCCACTGCTAAATGCTCACTACCATCTGTATTACAAGCCGATGAAAAGAGGAACAAGTTGTTTGTATTTTTATAGATCGATGACAAGGAAATAAAAAATGGATAATCTTATCCTATCCATGCTCCTGTTCACCATGCCTGCCAGAAATTGTCCAAGATAAGTGATATGGGTGAACATCTGTTTACTATGGGATAATTTATAGTTACACAGGAGGACCAGATGGAGTGCTATCTGGAGGACCGGATGGAGTTCCATCTGGACGACCAGATGGAGTTCCATATGGAGGATCGGGTGAGGTATTGTATACAATATAAATGATCATGATCATGGTAAGTTGGATGTTACATAATATTTGAAATTTATGGATCTATGCTCATGGTTAATAAAAGGAAGAGTGGTTCAAAGAAGATGATCAACTTATTTGTCCTAAAAGAGAAGAGACTATTTGCAGCTCAATAGTTTTCTATTTCCCTGCAAAAATTACTTTTCCACTACATAGATTTGGACTCAGTTGGCAGCTAGTCCCTTTTTGTTCGAGCCTCTTCATTGCAATTACCTTTCAGATTCAAGGAACCAGCATAGATACTTCATTTGCATCGACACTATCATCATCTACTCCGTGACAAATGAGAAGGGAAATGCTTCTCATTATTTCTGATACTCTTGGCAACATCATGTGCCTATTATTGCGCATTTTTCAGTCAGAGTGTCAGATAGGGTGTTAGATGGAGTGTTGGGGCAACCTGTAATCTGCAAAAACAATTTTCTAAATGCTAGAAGTAATTCTTAATATAAAACATAGGTTAGGTACATGAATCCAATAATCCTTTGATCTAGAAAAAAAAAATCTAAAAATGTAAATTTATCTTGTACATCCTTGTATTCTCCAGTTGGCATGACAAATTTCACAAGCTAGGTGGTTTAAAAAAAAAAAAAAATACCGTTATTTCACCAAAGCTAATCTTTCTATAATGCCAACTTTGTTTTTCTCCATACTCTTTTTTCATCATCATCATATTCTACCTTATTCTATCATCATCAAACTTCTATTCTATCTACTCTCTAAGATGTGGTCTTAGTATGTTCTAGAATCCAAGAACTATATGACTACATAATTTATGATTCTTAAACATATAATCTGATCTCAATTTTCTACGGCATTTTATTTTTAGAATTTCATTGTTTATTGAATCTATGATTGAACTTAGGTATACATAGGGATTCTTGTTTAAATACAAGGAAATGTGAACACAATCATTTTTGCAAGATATCGTTATATTTACAAAATATTACAATAACTTAGAGTTGAAATATAACTTCTCCATATTCTTTCTATCCTCCATCCTTTCATGATTGAGACGGTAACATGATACTTGTTTTTGTAAGTATAACCAATTGCCATTTTTCTTTACTATATGGATCATATAATTATATTCATTATGATTTTCTATTGTTATAAAGTCTTTGACTTGGACATTGATTGAAGACATTCATACAATATCCTTTTAACCAAACACTAACCAAAATCATGTCATAAATTCCAGACATGGGCTATCATTATTTTGGCAGTCAAATGAGAATCCATTCATTTGGTTCAGAAACTTGGCTCTTACATGAAAAATATACCAACAAATATATCATCAGTTATGTTTTTATATGACTTGGCGTATGATTTGAAACCCTTGGTAGATTTGGCATTGATATTACTATATAGCAAGGGTTTCATCATTGTGTTTCCATAGAGGGAATCTATGAATATAATCTATTTTCTTTATTTTACAATTATCTATTTTTCATTTCCACTGTTTCCATTGTCATCATAAACACTGAGAGAAATTTTATAAAAAACCCAAAGAATCCAACCGGAAATTAAAATCCAAATCCAAGGCTATTAAATTCCCTCCAAAACGTACAAGTAGTGGTTATTGCTGCAAATGAATAATCGATTTTTTATGACTCCATTTTGTTTGTAGAGGGACCCGCAACATATCTAGTGTGGGGGAGATGATGATCCCCTTTTTTTATCATCTTTCACCACTATCTAGTCTATATATTTAAATGAAAACTCAAGCATATCAGTGGATTTTGGATTCTCTTATCATCGTTTCAAGATTTTTTTATCCTAATCTCTTTTAACATCATGTTGATATCTAAGAAAGATAATAATCACATTATTATAGTTATTTATACATTATCTCAAAGGATTCAAGTGTTTTTTCTGAATTAATGTTTGGTTGTAATTACAATTCATGGATTTAACAATTACACGCCATTCAGACCTTCCTACGGACCTTCATCCAACCATTTTTCCAGGAAGTTAATTTCAATCTCAATTTGTGGGAAGATGAAGATGAATCCAAAAAATCCAGCACATGGGTTTTGTGCCCAATATTCCCAATTAGGTACATCAAATTCCATTTTCTAAAATTGTGGACAGACTGAGAGAATTTTTTGGTCCTTAATACGGCCCTCCAACCCTCTATCCATTACTCCATATGACACTCGATCCAACACTGAAAGCATAGAGGAGTTGGCGGTTAGAATATCTAGGGGCTTCGATGGGAGAATCAAGAACATGGGTTTTATGCCCACACATGCTCTCCAAATATGGATATTCACCCATCCAGACTTTGGTGGTTGCAGGGAAGCGCATGAGGATATTAAAAAAATGTGCCTGAGATCCATGGCCTATTTACTCACTCTGTTTCAGGAATTTACTGAAGATTCCTCAACATAATTTGATGTTTAATGATGTACCTGATTTTGTTATGCATATACTATTCTGAGAGGTTCATTGGTCGACACCCTCCTTTGGTTAAATATATATATAAGCAACATTTTTGTGACTTATGTAATAGAGATATAGAACATTTCTACCAATAGAAGAAAACTCTCCACTACGATTGTTATAATTTCCAATTTGTATTGTCTCTTTCATGCATCTGTCTCAGTAGTTGATTAGTTCGTGAAGATTTAGCAACTACTTCCTGAGAGGGCCCCTCAGTGGCAAGTGTGCATTTGTGTGTTCCTATAATTTATGTGTGTGGTGTGAAGATCGTTTGTGTAGTGTGAAGACCGTAATTTCATTCCAACAACAAGTTCAGATAGGTGATTGTGAATATATTTCGTTTTCTGTGTGTCATTCTAAAACGAAACCCCTGTTTACTTTGTTTCCTGTGTATCTCATTTCAAAACGTATTTCTTGTTTATTGATAATGTTGTATGTTCATATTTATCCATGTGCAAATGAGATCTCAGTCTATTGTGTGTCTTTCATTTAAGGGATTAGTACAAATTGAAGTAGTTTCTTTTGAATGCAATTATTTAAAACATGTTTGATAATCATATCTTAGAGAAGCATTGTATGTCTACGATTATTTTTGAAATACATTAGAATGATTTCAGGTCAAGTAGTTCAGTGTGATAAAGGGACTCTATGTATTTATTTCATGCACCTTTCCTTTAATTCCTTTTATATAAACTTTTAACTGAATCCTTTATGGTTGAACTTCTTTAAATTTTAGTTCCTTTCTATTTAGGATTGATATGTCTAGCTCCTTTTAGTAGATTCCTCCTACTCAATTCTTGTTGTTCAATGTATTTTAAATTGAATATTGATCAAAAATATCTTGTTTCATTTATAGGAGCACACTTAGATTAGGAATATATAGATTTACTTGATTTTCATATAATAGATTTCAATTGCTTGTTTTCTATGAGAGATTTGAATTTGAAAAGTTAATTCAAGTATTTAGTTTTAGATGAATTTCTTGAAGAATAGAATAGAATATAATAGATTTTAATTACAGAGAAATTAGATTAAGAGTGCTTAATTTCCTTCAATATAGATATAGTCACTAATAGATAGATTAAGGATCTAACTTGTGAGATACAATCACCCCATAACGGGCTTCTTTCCTAGGTGCTGAGCTATTCCAATTTTCTTTCTTTTCTTTTAAGTGTATTTATGGATTTAGGATTAGGTTAACCTAGATTAGTTTATGCTTAATTCATGCACATACAGTGTCAGAACCTCTAATATTAGGAGCCCCAGGTTGACAATTTAATGTCGAATTAGATGGTATATATTTTACTCGACAACATACGCAACATATCCTCCAAAATCTAGTTCGTTCTCTCTATTTGGTCATCTGTCTTAGGATGATACGTTGTACCAAAATTCAACTTTGTTCCCAAAGAATCTTGGAAAATGGTCCAAAACCATCTTGTAAACACCGATCCTCAATCAGATATGATCCTTCTTGGTGCTCCATATATTCTCACAATATTGTTCACAAATACTCTCGTGATGTCTGGTGCTTGATACATCGTACGCACTGGAATAAATTGTGCACTCTTCTTCAAAGTGTCCACTACCATGAAAATTGAATCATTCCTCCTTTCCTTTAGTGGAAATCCCACGATAAAGTCCATCAAAATCACCTCCCATTTCAATTCTGGAATAGAGTGTGGTTGTAATAATCCTATTGGATGTCTATGTTCAACCTTCAGTTGCTGACATTCTATACATCTCGCCACATAACTAACTATGCTTGCTTTCATTCCCTTCCATAAGAATAAAGGCTTAAGGTCTTCCTTCATCTTCATGAATCCCAGATGAGCCATGTATATTGCTCGATGTGCTTCACTTAGTATCAAAATTCTTAATTCCTCGATAGGTGGTACACAAATTCTTCAATTAAATATGAACAATACATCGTTGTCTAAATAATAACATTCATACTTCGGTACCATCATAGTAGCTTGTCCAATATTATCCTTAACTTATTTATACCAGTCCTTGTCGATATGTAAAGTTATAATATTTTCTCGAAGATTCATCTTAAAAGGTATTACCAAGAATATGCGTGGTATCTGAGTCAACACATATGGTACTTTGTTTGTTGTTACTTTTATGTAATTAGTATCAAAGTCATACTCGCTAAGTAATTCTGACCAATGTCTTTGTCGCGCGTTCAAGTTTCTCTATGTAAATATATGCTACAATCCATAGTGATCTATATTTAATTTGAATTTTCGTCCAATCAGATAATGTCTTCGAACTCTCAAGGCATATACAATTTCCAATAACTCCAAGTCATTCATTGTGTATTTCTCCTCATGCTTTCTCAATTCCTTGAAATGTAAGTGATCACTCGACCGTCTAGCATCAAAACTCTGCCTAAGCCTTCCTTGGATGTGTCCTTGTATACTAAGAATTACTTTTCCATGTTAAGGAATTTTAGTATTGGTGATGTCTTCAACAAATCTTTAAGTTTTTGAAATACTTCCGTGCTTTTCTCTATCCAAACAAACTTCTTGTTTTTCTTTTGCAATTCCGTGATCAGATTTTCTATTCTTGAAAAACCTTCGACAAATCGTTGGTAATATCCTACTAAACCCATAAAGTTGCATACTTCTTGTACATTTTTTGGTGTTGTCCATTCCATAATCGCCTCTACTTTCATTGGATCCACAACGATACCTTCAACATATATGATATGTCCCAAGTAATGAATCTTCGATTGGTAAAAAGAAAATTTTGATCGCTTCTCGTACAATTTGTTTTGGCATAGAAACTGTAGGACCAATGTTAAGTGTTAATCATTCTCTTCTTTCATTCGAGAATAAATTAATATGTCATTAATAAATACTTGAACAAACTTATCCAAGTATTTATGAAACACCCCATTCATCAAACTAATGAATACCCCTGGGGCGTTTGTTAATTGGAAAAGTAAAATTATAAACTCATAGTGTCCAAATCTCATCTTAAACATGGTCTTAGAGATATCTTATTCCTTAATCCATAATTTGTGATATCCTGATCTGAAGTCAATCTTCAAAAAAATCATCACTCCTTTCATATGATCAAATAAATCGTCAATCCTTGGCAACAGATATTGGTTCTCGATTGTATATTTTTCCAATTGACAGTAGTCACTGCAAAGCCTCCATGATCCATCCTTATTTATTACAAAACTAATTGGTGCACCCCAAGGTGAAAGAATTGGAGTTATAAGTTCCAAATCCAACAATTTATTCAATTTCATTTTCAACTCTTGTAATTCAGGTGTTGACATCCGATATGGAATTCTCACTATGGGTTTAGTTCCAGGCTTCAAGTGTATTACAAAATACAACTCTCTTTTAGGTGTTAAACCTAGTAACTCTTCTGGAAACACATCTGCAAACTCTTTCACTACAGGGAGGTTTTATAATCTTTCCATATTGCCCTTTTCATTTAGCGCTAATATTTCATAAATATTGGGCCCCTTGCGCATACTCTTATGTAGTTGTAGGGAAGAAATTAATCTCAAGGACACCCCCTGGTTCCTTCTTATAATCACTCTACATTGTCCTACATCATCTCTCAAACTTAACTATTTCATATTATAGTTAAGTATTGCATCATGCGATTCTAACCAATCCATACAAAGCACTATGTCATAAGATCATAATATTGTGACATATAGGTTGGCCTTTGTTACAAAATCTTCCAAGTTAATGTTACAGTCTGTAACCCTTCCTCCAAACTTTTGTTTGNCCCGATGCCATTTCTACATATCTGAGTTCGTCCTGATCAACTTCCTTTACCTTAATTTTCTTTAGCACTACACTATAGATAAATCTCTATGTAGCACCTGGATCTATCAAAATGATAAAATTTTGGTTGATGATTGTACCTAACATCTTGAGTGCATTGGATTATTTCTCAGCTACGAAAGTGTTCACTGCTTCATGTATCATGTGGGCCTTGCCCAAATATCCAACTATAGTGGGTCCTAATGATCTAGCCGCTCTAGCCTTCTCAATCAAACAGTCTCATTGGTTATGTGGCTCTTCACAATTCCAACACCTAGTCTTCAGTCTAGTACTCCTATTACACGAAGTAGAAGGTGTTGTGTTAGAAGTCGGTGACCCCGATATATTCTGTTGGACAAACCTAAATTCTTTCTACTGATGTAGACAACATTGTTGTGGTCCTCTATAAGGAGTCCACTAATGAGGAGTATGTTGTTGTGATGCCTTGAACATAGGTCCCTTGGGCATATCGTGATGCCCTAAAGTTTGTCTGGCTAGTGTTAGATGTTATTGTGCTCCTAACGATATTTTTCCAGTCGATCTAGAAGGACTCATTCCCTGACCCCCATTTTTCATCTCTTCCTCAGCTATGAGGGCCCTCTGAACTGAATCATGCAATTTTTGACGCATTAGTATCATCACCTTCGCATGATGTTGAAGTTACAGTCGAACACAAACTTGTTGACCTTAAACTTATCCGTGTTTAGATGTGGAACATGCCTAAGTATCTCCATGAATATAGCCTCATACTTTGGTAGTGTATGACCACCTTGTTGTAAGGCATTGAACTCATTAAGCTATCACTTAATGAAATCCTCAGACAAGTGCCTCTCCCGTAACCGTTCCTCGAAAAACTCCCATGACACGTCTTCAAATATCATGTTTAGTTGGGGTAGGAGCATCTTCCACCATAGAAGAGAACTCTCCTTTAGCTAAAAGACTGCCATGCAAAATTTCATGTTGGATGTGTAATCACAAAGTGTGAAGCACATCACCATATTCACCAACCATACCTTGACGGTTGCATCATTCATGGCACCCATGAACTCATGAAACTTCATCTTATCGAGTTCTCTGTGAATACTATTACTACCAGCTGAAGCGTGTTGTGAAACCTCATTGGCCACAAACACTCTACCCTCATCTCGATCTAGGTAGTTGATCATGACTTCTGAAATTCTTTGGAAGTATCTCATCATAAATACCACATCGCCTGTAACAACATGCTCCTCCTCCATGATATGATCATCTCCCTTGGGGTTATATGATTCTGCCATGGATACTATTGGAGGTGTCAACGATATATATCCAACACCACATCATCTACTTCCTCGACGTCCTCTAACCATGATTACTTGCATGGAAAATTTTCAAAAATTAATTAGTAATATATTTTAATCATTCACTTAACATATTAGAAAGCGTAACGGTCCAATGTCACAAGGTTGAACCTTCTTTGATACCATATGTAACTTCCCCTCTGTGATGCAGGAGCATCGCCAACAACAAGCGAGCGGGGGACAAACACGAACACATTTTGGCACATGATGAATTGTTTGAAATGTTTTGAAGTTTGATACGCCAAACATAAATGAAACAATTAAGAAAGGGAATACTTGTAGATTGTAATCAGACCTTGAGCATCCCGCTCTCATCTAAAGGATTAAGAGGCATTTATGCTAGTAAATGTAAGTAGGTAGCTTTAAATTCTTAGATTAGACAGTTTTAGGAGCTAGAGGGAAAACAGATATAGACACCCTCACTTGTATCATTGTAACATTGTCAATCGAAGAGAGCATAGGAGAGAATAAGAAGAGAGATGTGTAGAGTAAAAACCCATGTACAAAAGTTTCAAATTAATACAAAGATCTTTAGTTTAGACTCATGGTGTTCAATTGCTTTCTATGTTTGTGTTTGTACATGTTGATTGATATATGTTGGTTTACTCTTTGTTATGCATTTTCTTTGATGTGTGAATGTATGATTTCATATTTAATGTCTGAAATCTGAAGAGAGGGAGAGTAAGGAAATGAGTTTCAATTGTTTCTCTGTCTGAGCAAGAATTTTCCTGCAAGGAGTGCAGTGAAATTGTCCGCAAGGTGTGCATTGATAGAAGTTAGAGTTCGTCTCTGCAAGCTCAAGAGGGATAACATTGTTCTCATTCTCACAGAAGTTGAAGTTAAGCATAGGAGCCGTGCAAGGTGTGCGCAGGCTGAGTATATTCTCAGAGGTTGCAACCTGAGCGAAATTGTTGAAGAACTGCTGCTGCAAAAAGAGTGCACAGAGTCTAAGAATTCAAATACTTGGAGTGTATTTGAAGAAGTTCCATAAGGAGTGCACACAGGAATTTTCCCCAAAGAACTTGAGGATTTTTCAAATCAAGCTTAGGAGGGATATGATCTTCGAAGTTGTCAAAGAAAATCTCAGGAGGTTTAGTACCTTGAAGCGTTCAAAGGGGAGACGTTGCAAAGTTACTTGTAGGTAGATAAGTTCCAGTGAAGGAATACCATGTTCTCTTTGCAAGAGTCGTCAAGGAGGCATTAGACGGTCGGAATTCTCTGTGGAGAATTTGCGAAGTCCCAAGAGCCGTCGGATCATGCAGAGGAGCAAGGGAGTTACGGTTTAAAACATTTGCATCAATATTCACGAGGTTGAGAAAGGCGAAGTCGCAAAACCGTGAAAGAATCTAAGCTGTCCGTTAGAAGGAGGACACGTGTCGCGAGATCACCCGTATCAAAGATTCAGACATCGGAGGTCAAAAAGAGAAATCCTTCAACTTCGCGAGTGGTGAAGTCATGAGAGAATCGCAGCCGTCCATCGGAGGAGCACAGGTGCCAGAGATCAAGGGATCTTGTGAACTCGAATGTCCGCAAAGTGAGACCCCAAATATTTGGTGCTCCAAGTCGCAAGTGGTGAAATCATGAAGGAGCTAGGACAACCATAGGGTTTGATCCAATAGGGGTTGTTGGATCACTAATGTAATCTCATATTGGGGTTTTGTGGGTTGAAGAGCCGAAAGTTGAGCATCATGATTCACGAAGTTGCGAAGTTTGAAACTCCAAAAAAGGAGGGAAGTTCTGTTGTGGGACCCGCATTGATGACGTGACAGAATTTTGTCATATTGATGGATAGGAAGTCGAGAATTCTGTTCCGAAAGTCCTGAAGTCGCGAGTTGCGATAAGGAGTAGCGAGGAGTTCGGGATCTTGGCACTTTGGGTGTCGGGATACAAAGGAGGTAGCAATTCGGGAAGCGAAGTCATGAAGTGCCGAAGCTGGGCATGAGGGACATGTGGCAGAACCACAAGGTGGGGCCTGCATGATTAGTAGGTGAACACACATCACCTGGAGGAAGGAGTCAATAATCCATTGACTTCTCGCATCTCGGGGATTCACAAGATAAGAGTATGAGAGCTCGACATTGAAACTTGTGAAGTCGCGAGTAGCGAGAAGGTGAGGAGAAAAGTCAACATCGCTTCTTGGGGTTTCGTGAAAGAAATGTGCCAAGGTCAGATGCCACAACTTGCGAAGTGGAAAGTAGTGAGAGGAGCTAGTGCTAAGCTTAGCTGGTGGTCATGCATGGAGAGCAGTGAAAGAGGGGAGGTATACCCATTTCGTGAGCTCGGGTATCGCAAGATTGGAAGAGAAGAGTCAGGAACCTCGACTCACAAACTCATGAGTTGAAAGTTGCGACAAGCACCTTTGGAATTGGGCCTTGGTCATAATACTATTTTCGCACGAAAGTTGGAGCTCACGCCTAGTGCTGTTTGCACAAGAGAGCTTCCAAAAGGACATGTGGATCGAGTAAAATTGAGATTCCAGCAGGGAGTCGAAAAAGCCGATCCAACTCAAGAATATAAAGAACGATCCTCTGAGCAGATCTTGGGTCGAGGGCCGATAGGTCTATGTCAAGTTGGTATCAAAGCTCAGAAAGATTTATTTTCTTTCTGTAGCAGGGAAAAGAAAGATTCACCATTCCACCAAGAAGAAGAGATAGGCAAACACCTGATCCACCAAAGGAGATGGAAATGCCAAGAGGAAGGGGTAGGCAGGTGCCGAATTCAGCCATGGAAAGAGAGATGTGTGGCATACGAACCAGACTCGAGGACATGGAGATGACACAGAGGCACATAGCCTATGTTGGATATGTCAATGAATCTAAAAGTGAAGATGAAGTTGGACATGAAGAAGAAGAATTTGCAGTAGAGGATGCAACAAATGAACACCTGATCAGGGTTGTTGCAAGGATGGGTGCTAGAGAAAAAATGGAAATTCCAGTATACGAGGGAAATATGGATGCTGATGAGCTTCTATACTGGATTAGAGGTCGAGAAACATATTTTGACTATGAATATGTCAAGGAAGACAAAAAGGTCAAACGTGTTGTCACAAGACTTAAAGGACATGCAACATTGTGGTGGGATGAAATGCAAGCTGACAGATGCTGCAAAGGCAAGAAGAAAATGAAGAGTTGGGATAGGATGATCGCGAATATGAAGGAAAAATTCATTCCTAGGGATTACCATATTACTCTGTTTCAGAGAATGTAGAATTTGAGACAGAAGCTTATGTCAGTGAAGGAGTACACTAAAGAATTCTACAGGCTAAACATCAGCGTAGGTCATCGGGAAAATGATGATGAAAAGGTTTCCAGGTACATGAATGGTATGAGATACGACATTCAGGATGAGATGAGCATGATGACCATCCAAATAGTGGAAGATGCTTATCATATGGATCTGAACACTGAAGAGAAGTTGAGACGAAAACAAGGTCAAATAGGTCGAGGCCGAAGTCAAGCCAGAGGCAAATCATTTGCCCAGGATAGAAATCAGAAACCCAAGGAAGACTGGAAGAAACCTTAGACTCATATTGAGAGAGGTGGAAGTTTGTAGAGGGGACAGTATGCTGATGGAAACATTTTTCCTCGTACCAGAGGTAGAGGAAGAGGAAGAGGTGGAGTGGTGAAATGCTTCACATGCGGTAAGGTCGGACATAAATCTTATGAATGTCCAAATAAGAAGAAAGAAGGTGGTGAAACTCACATTGCCAAATCACAGAGGCAAAATGTTGAGGTAGAAGATGCTGAAGGCGGAAGATCACTGATGATGCGAAAAGTTCTCTTAATGCTAGAGAAGGAGGTGGAGAGTTCGATCTAAAGGAACAGACTTTTTTGGACCGCTTGCAAGACCAATGATTGGGCATGCAAAGTCATTGTGGAAAATGGTAGCATATATAATCTCGTTTCTACAGAGATGGTAGAAAATCTGGAGTTGGAGACTATTGAACATCTGAGCCCATACAAAGTTTTGTGGCTACAAAAAGGACATCACGTAAATGTCACTAAACAATGTTTAGTTGAATTTAAAATAGGAGGTTATAAATATGAAATACTTTGTGATGTTATTCCCATGGATGTTTGTCATCTATTGCTGCGTAGATTGTGGCAATATGACAAGAATGTGATTCATGAAGGGAGGAAGAACACATACACCCTAGAGAAGAATGGAAGAACTCACATGTTGCTTCCAATCAAAGATAAGGAGGTGAAACCTGAAGTAAGAAACATTGTACTTCTCATGAGTGGGAAGGAAATTCTTACAGAGGTTAAGAAGAAGGAGGAACTGCAATTCATTGTGGTGAGGAAGCCTAAAATTGTTTTAACCAGTACAAGGGTAGATGATTTGTAGGAAGAGGTTCAGAAACTGTTGGAATAGTTTGTTGACATAGTAATGGACGAACTACCTTGTTCGTTGCCACCGATTAGAAGTGTGAGTAATCATATTGATCTCATACCTAGAGCTAGTTTACCAAACAAAGTAGTGTACAGATTGATGCCATAGGAGAATGAAGAATTCAAAAGATAGGTCCATGATTTAATGGACAAAGGGTTGGTTAGAGAAAGCTTGATTCTGTGTGTTGTTCCTACAATGCTCAGTTCGAAGAAAGATGGAGGCTAGAGGATGTGTACTGAATCAAGAGAAATCAACAAGATAACCATCAGGTACAAATTTCCATTGCCAAGGATGGATGATTTGATGGATTGCTTGAGTGGGGCCAATTTTTTTTCGAAGATTGATTTGAAAAGTGGATATCACTAGATTCGTATGAGAGAAGGTGATGAATGGAAGACAACCTTCAAGACTAATGAAGGGTTGTATGAATGGCTTGTTATGTCATTTTCCTTAACGAACGCGCTGAGCACTTTCATGAGGTTGATGAACGAAGTCCTGAAGGAGTCCATCGAGAAATTTGTCATAGTATACCTCGATGACATACTATTTTTTAGTAAAACAGAAGCAGAGCATCTAAAACATTTGATCACAATGATGAAGAGATTACAGCAAGAGAAGTTGATGATAAATATGAAGAAATCCTCGTTCATGAAGACAGAGCTCATTTATTTGGGTTTTGTTATTTCTGCGGATAATTTGAAGATGGATCCAGATAAGGTGGAGGTAATTAAGAATTGGCCATCGCCAAAGAATATCTTTGAAATTCGAAGTTTTCACAGATTGGCTAGTTTCTACAAGAAGTTCATCAGGAATTTCAGTGGAATTAGTGCATCGATGATGGAAACAGTGAAGAAGAGACACAAGTCTTTTCATTGGATAGAAGAGGTTGAGAAAAGTTTTAATTTGTTGAAAAGGAAAATCACGGAACAACCAATTTTGGTGTTGCCGGATTTTAAAAAGACATTTCAGGTAAAATGTGATGCAAGTGGATTTGCAATAGGGGTAGTCTTGAGCCAAGAAAACATGCCGATAGCATACTTTAGTGAGAAGTTGAATGAATCGAAAGTGAAATACTCCACGCATGACAAGGATTTCTATGCTATTATTCAAGCATTGAAGAAATGGAGACATTACTTAATCCCGAAGGAGTTTGTCTTATACACTGACAATCATGCTTTGCAATTTGTGACTCTACAGGAGAAGTTGAATCAAAGACATGTAAAATGGGTTGAATACATGCAGAACTTTACTTTTGTAGTTAAGCATATTTATGGAACTACTAACAAGGTTGTTGATGCTTTGAGTGGGAAATTTTTGCTATTGCATGAGTTCAGAGTCAAAACACTGGGTTTTGATCATCTCAGGAACATGTACAGAGATGATCTAGATTTTAAAGAAGTGTATGAGGTGACTGAGAATCCAATTCTCAGGGACAGAAGACAATGGGCCGAATACATGATCTAGGATGGATTGTTATTTAGGGGCAATCAATTATGTATTCCAAAATGCTCCATGAGGGAAAATTTTTTGAAGGAGAAACACAGTGGAGGATTGGTCGGGCATTTAAGTCATGACATGATGTTCTCAAAGTTAAATGAGTCATATTTTTGGCCAGGAATGAGAGAAGACGTCAAAAGATTCATGGATAGATGCAAAATTTGTCAGAATTCGAAAGGGAAGAGGCAGAATGAAGGCTTATCTCAACCGTTACCCATGCCTGATAGGTCGTGGGATGCAGTCACCATGGAATTCATATTGGGGATATCGAGAACACAAAGAGGGTTTGATTCAATATTTGTGGTAGTGGATAGATTTTCTAAGATGACACACTTCATACCATGTTAGAAAACCAGTGACGCAACTCACATTGCGAATCTATTTTTCAAAGAGGTCATTCGACTTCATGGCTTACCAAGGAGCATAGTTTCGGATCGAGACACCAAGTTCATGGGACACTTCTGGAGAACCTTATGGAAAAAGATGGGAACAAACTTGTCATTCAATTTATCTTATCATCCTTAGACAAATGGATAGACAGAAGCTGTGAATAGGATCTTGGGAGACTTGTTGGGGAGTTTGGTGACTGAACACCATAATCAGTGGGACAATATTCTGCCATAGGCAGAATTTGCTTATAATGATTCAATCAACAGAATCACAGGGCAGAGTCCATTCCAAATTGTTTATGGGGTGTAACCAAGAGGAGTTTCTGAACTAAGGGATTCAGAACAGGATGAGATAAGAAGTGCTAGTGCAGAAGATTTTTCCGAAGCAAGGAAGGAACTTCACAGCCAGGTGAAGGAGCGATTGAAAAACTCGAGCCAAGAGTATAAGCGCAGAGCAGATCAAAACAGGAGACAACTTCAATTTGAGGTTGGTGATTTGATTCTTTCACATCTGAGAAAGGAAATATTCCCGAAGGGGACATATAACAAACTGAAGATGAAGAATATCATACCATGTAAGGTCTTGAAGAAATTTGGGGCAAATGCTTATGAGATTGAATTACTCGATGGGATCAGAATTTCTCCAATATTCAACATCTCATATTTGTACCCTTACAAAGATGAGGAAGCAGAAGAAGGTAATGAAAAACCAGAGGTTCAGTGGACTAAACAGATGTGAGTTGCAGAGAAGCCACAGATGGAAAGCATACTGGACAAAAGAGTTAGCAAAAGAACCAGAAGAAGGGAATATTTTGAATAATTGGTCAAGTGGAAGGGACATCCAGTTGAAGATACCAGATGGGAGAATGAAGCAGAGATCCAGAAGCATGGACAAACCGTGTGAGAGCTCATTAACATGATCCCATGAAAATTTTCAAGCAAGGGAGTATGATGCAGGAGCATCACCAACAACAAGCGAGTGGGGGACAAACACCAACGCATTTTGGAACATGATGAATTGTTTGAAATGTTTTGAAGTTTGATACACCAAACATATATGAAACAATTAAGAAAGGGTGTACTTTTAGATTTTAATTATACCTTCGGCATCCCGCTCTCATCTGAAGGATTAAGAGGAATTTATGCTAGTAAATGTAAGTAGGTAGCTTTAAATTCTTAGATTAGACAGTTTTAGGAGCCAGAGGGAAAACAAATATAGACACCATCACTTGTATCATTGTAACATTATCAAACAAAGAGAGCATAGGAGAGAAGAAGTAGAGAGATTTGTAGAGTAAAAACCCATGTACAAAAGTTCTGAATTAATACAAATATCTTTAGTTCAGACTCATGTTGTTCAATTGCTTTCTTTGTTTGTACATGTTGATTGATATATGTTGGTTTACTCTCTGTTATGCATTTGATTTGATGCATGAATGTATGATTTCATATTTAATGTCTGAAATCTGAAGAGAGGGAGAGTAAGGAAATGAGTTTCAATTGTTTCTCTGTCTGAGCAAGAGTTTTCCTACAAGGAGTGCAATGAAATTGTCCACAAGGTGTGCGTTGACAGAGGTCAGAGTTTGTCTCTGCAAGCTCAGGAGGGATAACATTGTTCTCATTCTCGTAGAAGTGGAAGTTAAGCACAAGAGTCATGCAAGGTGTGAACAGGCTGAGTAGATTCTCAGAGGTTGCAGCCTGAGAGAAATTGTTGAAGGATTGCTGCTGTAAAAAGAGTGCACAGAGTCTAAGAATTCAAATACTTGGAGTGTATTTGAAGAAGTGTTGCAAGGAGTGCATGCAGGAATTTTCCCCAAAGAACTTGAGGATTTTTCAAATCAATCTCAGGAGGGATAGGATCTTTGAAGATGTCGAAGAAAAGCTCAGAGGTTTAATACCTTGAAGCGTTCAAAGGGGAGGCGTTGCAAATTTACTTGCAGGTAGATAAGTTCCAGCAAAGGAATACCATGTTCGCTTCGCAAGAGTCGCCAAGGAGGCATTAGACGGTCGAAATTCTCCATGGAGAATTCTTGAAGTCCCGAGAGCAGTCGGATCATGGAGAGGAGCAAGGGAGTTATGGTTTAAAACCTTTGCATCAAGATTCATGAGGTTGCGAAAGGCGAAGTCGTGAAACTGCAAAAGTATCTAAGCCATTCATTAGAAGGAGGACACATGTCGCGAGATCTCCCATATCGGGGATTCAGACATCGGAGGTCAGAAAGAGAAATCCTTCAACTTCGTGAGTGGTGAAGTCACGAGAGAATCGCAGCCATCCATTGGAGGAGTACAGGTGGTAGATATCAAGGGATCTCACGAAATCAGAGTTTTGCAAAGTGAGAGCCCAAAGATTCGGTTCTCCAAGTCACGAGTGGCGAAATCGCGAAGGAGCTAGGACAAGCATAGGATATGAGCCAGCAGGGGCCATAGGATCATTCACGTAATATCATTTCAGGGTTTCATGGGTTGAAGAGCCGAAATATTAGCATCAGGATTCGTGAAGTCACGAAGTCTGAAACTCCAAAAAAGGTGGGAAGTTCCGTTGTGGGATCCGTATTGACGACGTGACAAAATTTCGACATTTCAGCATATCGATGGATAGGAAGTCAAGACTTCTATCCTGAAAGTCCCGAAGTTGCGAGTTGTGATAAGGAGTAGCAAGGAGTTCGGGATCTCGACACTTCAGGTGTCGGGATACAAAGGAGGTAGCGCTTCGGGAAGCGAAGTTGTGAAGTGCCGAAGCTGGGAACGAGGGACACATGGCAGAACCAAAATGTGGGGATTGCGTGATTGGTGGGTGAACACACGTCGCCTGGAGGAAGGATTCAATAATCCATTGACTTCTCGCATCTCAAGGATTCATGAGATAAGAGCACGAGAGCTTGACATTGAAACTTGTGAAGTCACGAGTAGCAAGAACGTGAGGAGAAAAGTCAACATCACTTCTCTGGGTTTCATGAAAGAAAGGTGCCAATTTTGGATGCCACAACTTGTGAAGTGGTGAGTAGTGAGAGGAGCTAGTGCTAAGATTATCCGGTGGTCATGCATGAAGGGTGCTCATAGAGGGGAGCTATACCCATTTCATGATCTCGAGTATCGAGAGATTGGAAGAGAAGAGTCGAGAGCCTCTACTTACAAAATTGTGAGTTGCATTAAGCGCCTTTGGAATTGGGCCTTGGTCATAGCGTTGTGGTCACGTGAAAGGGCGGAGCTTGCGCCTAGTGCTGTTTGCACAGGAGAGCTTCCGAAAGGACCTGTGGATCGACTGAAATTGAGATTCTAGTAGGGAGTTGAAAGAGCTGATCCGGCTCAAGAAGATAAAGAATGATCCTGTGAGAAGATCTCAGCCCGAGGGATGATAGGTCTACATCACTCTGTTATGACATCAATAAGTGAGTGCAATAGTGGTAAAAAATTTTTTTTGAAACAACGGAAAGAACAAGTGGTAAGCGTTATTTACATATAACATAATTGCACTCTCTAATCTCATTACGTCGCTATAGAACATAATCACAACACAACATCATTATTACCCATAGATAATCCATGTCACTTACATATAACTGTTGGATTACTGAGAGGGGGGGTGAATCAATAATAACGTAATTATAATCCTTTTTCTTCAAATGTTATATCAATGTAGAATTATTATCTAATAATGAGCAGTAATAAATAAAAATCACATGCATGCATAGTACACCAGTGTTTTACGTGGAAACCCAAATTGAGAGAAAACCATAGAATGCTTTTTCTT
>SNQJ01S0004951.1:50835-73197 GCA_010110895.2 Picea sitchensis | reverse complement strand
GATGGTTGTCATACTCATCTCATCCTGGATATCGTATCTTAAGCCATTCATATACCTGGCAACTTTTTCATCATCGCTCTCCTGATGACCTTCTCTGATATCGAGCTTGTAGAGTTCCTCAGTATACTCCTTTATTGTCATCAACTTCTGTCTCACGTTCTGCATTCTCCTGAACAATGTGATTTGATAATCCCTTGGGATGAACTTTGCCTTCATCTTCGCAATCATTCGATCCCAGCTTTTAATATTTTACTTGCCTTTGGAACGTCTATCTGCTTGTAGCTCGTCCCACCATAATGTTGTGTGTCCCTTCAATTTTGTGACAGCATGCCTGACCTTTTTATCTTCTTCGATATCTTCATAATCGAAGTAAGTGTCAAGAGCTCGAATCCAATCCAATAGTTCTTCTGCATCTAGATTTCCTTCATAGGCTGGAATATCCATCTTTGTTTTCGAACTCATCCGGGCGATAACTTTAATTAATCGTTCATTGATTGCATCCTCAGCTGCAAATTCTCCTTGTTGTTCATCTTCAACTTTGCCTTCGGAGTCACTCATATCTCCAGCACTGGCTGTGCGTCTCAGCGCTGCTTCCATGTCTTCTAATCTCATTCGGAGATCACGTATCTGCCTTTCCATTTCTGGATTCTGGGCTTGTCTCTCTCTGCCTCTCTGGTTTCCCCTATCCTCTAGATTAGGTGATTGTATTTCTCTCCTCAGAGACATGGTGTATTTTCCTTCTCTCTCTCTATCACAGAAAACAAAGAGTTAATCCTGCTCTGATACCACACTGACGTGTATCAGAGTGCTCCTTTTCTTCTTCTCTCCTCTTGCCTGAAATATACAGACAAGAAATCAGATCTGATACCACTCTGATCCAGCATGTGCACCACCCTCACGGCAAGTCCTCTCACATAGGACCTTCCTCTCTTCTTGGCTCGAAGAACTCAAAGGTTCTCCTAATTCCCTATCAGGAATATTCCTACCCATAGATTCTCTTCTTCACGCGATCCCCTTCCTTAAATCCTTGGAGGATCGGAACTCATGACTTCGCGAGTTCAAAGGTTGAACATTTGGTTCTTGGATCCCCGAGACCCGATGGTCAGTCAACTCACTGACTTTTCCCTGAGGGATTTCGCTACTCGCGCCCTCGCTACTTGGGATGCCTAAATTTTGATTCTACAACCTCCAATATCCAAGGCACCGAAACTTCGATGCACATGTGTGACTTGACCCATCCACACCCATCACTTATCTCGGGATTTTCACGCTATCACGACCTCACTCCCTTGCGACTTCGCTACTCGAGGGGTTGAATAAATTCCCCGTTGACTCCTGATGTCTGAGGTGCCGAGACCTGCGACCTCGCTCCCTCATGAATTCTCTTCTCACGAGGTCGACTCCTCGTGCCTTTTCTCGTGAGGCTCTGATGCATGATCCCACGTGAGGATCCAATGGTCCTCCTGTGATCTAGATCCAACGGTCGTTCACCTTCTCACTCCTCGCATCCTCGTGACTTGGGATACCCAATACTTGTGATTTCACCTTGCGAGCTCCCAAGTTCACGAGATCCTTAGATCTCCTCCACCTGTCCTCCCAAGATGGATGGTTCCTAGCCTCTCGCCACTTCGCTGCCTTGCGCCTCGCGACTTTTGACACCAACTTTTCAACCCTTCCACTTATGAGCTCCCGAGATGCGAGGCGCCACCTGTCCACTGACCAAATCCTGTGGATCCACCCTATCCTTGGAGTAGTCGAGATCTCGGTTCTTGCAATCTCGTGACTCTCCTTACCAAACTTAGGAAACTTTCCTCACGAGGTCCCGATAGGCGATCTCGTGAACAATCCAACGTCCCTGACTGACTTAGATCAACGATGATGCCCCTTCTAAGCTTTGAATCCTCTCCACGCCTACGCTGTAACTATCTTGTACCTCTGGGAGATCCAATGGCTCTCGAAACTTCGTGAAATCTCTTCTCGAGATTTTGTCCGTCCGTTCTCCCCTTGAGGATTCTGCGAAATAAAGAAGTGTCTCTCCATGAGACTCGTTTTCTCTCTCACCAACTTGTGATGCTTTCCTCTGACCTCTAACAGCAACTTCCTTTCACTTATCCTTCAGTGAATTCAAAGGTCTATTCCTCCTGATCTTTTCCACAACTTCAACAATCTCTTAGGAAAAAGAGATCTCTGTGCACGCACTGGCAACTCTGGCCTGAAATCTTTCACGACACAAACTCCCGGTGCTCTTATTCAATGATATCACGAAGTTTGTATACCTCCTGAGATTTCCCACTCTGACTCTTTCAGAGGAACTTGCACGTGCTCCTCGCGGTGATCGTTCAACAACTCTCAAGTGTTGAATCCCTTCGACTCTGTGCAACTTCTACAGTAGTAGTCTTCAATTTCCTTTGCTCAGATTCACAAATGAGACTTCTTCTTCAGCCTGTGCACTCCTTTCACGGATTCAACAACCCATTTCCACTTCTGGGCGAATGAGAACAAAAGTTAAACTACCGAGCCTCCATCAACGCACTCCTTGCGGATGACTTCAACTGCACCCCTTTGCAGGAATTTCCTGGCTCAGATAGAGAAACAATTGAACCTCATTCTCTCTCCCTTTCAGACTTCAGTTTGAAACATGAAATCATATGCACAGCATATACAAAGCAAATGCATAACAAGAAAGAAAACATTCATGAGCATAACATCAGTACACAGAGAAAACAACAAAAACCATGAGCTTGAATCAAAGCTTCCTTCTATTAATTCAAATGCCTGTACATGGGTGTTCTTCATACAATATTCTCTGCTTGCTCTTTTTTTTCTCCTGGGTTGATAATAATACAATGCACAATGAGGGTGTCTATATCCATTTTCCCTCTTGAACTCCAAACTATCAAATCTAGACTTAAAATCCTATCTACCAGCATTAACTTAGTTAAATGCCTCCTATCTACCAAAGGACGAGAGCTTAAAGGCTGAAGGTCCAATACAATATACAAAAGGCGCTCCTTCATAAAGGATTCATTAAAGACTTGCGCTACAATCCCAAAGCACTTTCAAAAATTTGGGTTTGTTTATCTAGTTGATCTCCGCTTGATGTGATGGCTCGCTTGATGAGTTGGTGATGCTCCTGCATCAAATAACAACTTACCAGTATCATCACTATTCTACTACATTTCGTTGCTCTGTCTGCCTCACTGCCTTCCTGCACACATGACTTGTGTTGTCTGTTCTTCTGCCTTTTATGCTCTGTGCGCCATGTCCATTTATTGCACAATTCCTCTTCTGTTCAATTCATCTGCTGCACTCCCCTCCTTCTTCACACATGAATCACCTTCAACAACGACATTCACAGCTACACCACCAAAAACCACAACTCTTCTCTGTATGGTGTACTTATAGATTCTGTGCTACTTGTGCATGCAATGCGCACAATCCCTCTGCCTGCTCACACCGTGTTCATCTCCTCCACATGTCGAGTGCTCTATTTGATCATCATGGTAACCCTTTATCTTCTCTGGTGGTTTTCCCACACATTCAACATCATTGGATGTCATGCTGAGATTCCTCAGCCTCTCTAGCAGTCGAGACTCTTCGTCTTCTTTGTCTTAGATGAGCTTATCCTTTCTATTTTCACCTACAGACTTAAATCCCCTTCCACCTGTCAATCACCTGTATCAATAATACTCAATCCACTGGAAGATGCCTTGAGATTCTTCATCTTCTTTGGCGATCACACTCAGTCCTCTTCGAGTCCTCTGGCAGAGATCATCATTTTTTTTAGTTGTTACACTGAGAAGCACAAAATTATCCCTTCAATCTTGTTCACCTTCACCTGAACCATTGGATTAAGAATAAAGAATCTTGTGCCTATTTCTCCATTTTGTAATTCGACATTTTGGGATCCCTATGGTGAAGCTTAGCACCCCTAGCTTCTTCCTCCATCTTCCATTGATGTGCCCAATGGTTGTGACCACATGCTTATGCATAGAGCACTTTCGTGATTTCGCATTTCGTGAATCTGGATATGAGGCATCTCGACTCTCCAAGTCGCGATCCCTAAAACGTCGAAATGGCGTTTATCTGAACTGACTCCTTCCCTTCTCGTGACCACCGACGGTGACCATAGGCTATGCCAAAAGGAAATTCATGCTTCGTGAGTTTCCAAACCATGCTCCATTGACTCCAAGTCAGCAAAATTCCAATCGCTTGCCAATTTTCCTATGATTCGATGGTTCAGATCTGATCTTGATTCAATAACTTAGATCATATCGCGATTTCACATATTGCGATTTCGACGTTCTTGTGGTTATGTTTCTTGCCTCTCCAAGTCATGATTCGTGAAACTCCGAAATGGAGTCGGATCAATGGTCCAGATCACACCTTGATCTGACGGCTATGATTAAATCATGATTTTTCATATCGTTGTTCCTAAGATGGAGGTTCTCGTCACTCCAAGTCTGGATAGGTGAAGCTCTGAGATGGAGCTCAGATCAATGGTCTACATTCTTGGTGATCTGACGGTCTTGATATTTTCGTGATCTCACATCTCGTTGTTCCTTAGATGGATATTCTCGTCACTCCAAGTCGTGATAGGAGAGACTCCGAGATGGAGCTCATATCAATGGTCCTCGTTCTTGGTGATATGACGGTCCAAATATTATTGTGAATTCGCATCTCGTGGTTCCTGTGATGGATGTTCTCGCCACTCCAATTCACGATACGTGAAAATCCGAGATGGAGCTTTGACATGCTTTGATCTTCTGCCATGCGTCCCTCTTGGATCAATGGTCAAGATTTTATCGAGACTTTGCAACTCCAAGAGACTTCGTTGTTCCTGATCAACGGTCCATATTTGGCCTCGATATAATGGTTGAGATTATTTCACGATTTGGCATATCGCGAATTCAAGAAGTTAGGGGACCTCGTTCCTTTGACTTTCTAGTCAGCGACATGACAATCTTTCGTCACGTGTCCTCTTGATCAACGGTCCATGACTATCCTCGATGGACAGCCAGGATTCCTTCACAGTTTTGGGGAGTTGTATGACTCTTGGACTATCTGCCTTGCATCTTCACCATATCTAACAACTATTGAGCCTTCGTAGATACTCCAGATCCTATGGCCCAGATCTTCTCGCAATTTTTCCACTTCGCGATTTCGCTGCTTCGCGATTTCGTCCACCTTCACGATTTCATCGCTTCATGATTTCATCGCTTCACGATTTCATCCACCTTGCGATTTCGTCACTTTGCGATTTCACCACTTTTGTGGTGAGATGTTTCGACACTTCAACTCCCGGTATCCGAAATTATAAAATGGAGTTTACTCTTCCATTATCACTGCGTTGTTGATCATGTTGATCTTTTCCATCAGTTTTCTTTTCATCAATGACAAGCTTACTCCCAACTGTAAACCTTCCAACACTATCCACATGGGATGTTGGATTCGCTCCCAAAATCGTGTGGATCCAACTGTAAAATTAAAGGATATCTGGGTGGATTGTAATTATATCATGCCAGAACTTAACTTAGAGTAATTTAACTAATAGCGATGAGAGAGTGGATTTGTTCCATTCATATGGAGAATATATACACATTAACTCTATGACTCTGCACAAAATACAACAATATACAGGATTTAATTTGAGATAATTTTAACTCAGGATAACGGGTTTTTACAGTGGAAACTAACTTCTAGGCGTTGGATATGATATGGTAACTATAACTCAAGTCATATTTCAATTAACTAAACCTTTACATTGTTTGCAAGATGCAAATACAATTGCAAAATGTTGGACGATGCCCCGATAAAAAAATTAAAGGGTCAAATAAGGATACTGCGATCCTTGTGAGGATCCATACTCCATGTTGAACTTGGCGGTTAACAACACAATCAAATTATAAACAACGGTGACCAACTACTCATACCAGATATGCAATCTATTGCAGTGTCACCATGAAATTAATCTCCAAGAGTGTGTTTAACATCAGAATCCCTCAAGCCTTAAAATAATTAATCAAAATATTAGTTGACTGTCAACCTTAGAATCCTAGGTGAACTTGATGCAATGAACTTTCGAAGGTCAAAACTTTATGGAAAGAAAAATCAACAACCAACAATGCTCAACATAAATTTGAAATTGAAATAACTTTCAAGTGGAAGAGTTCTAGATTCGTGTTATATTTTGGACAGTTCAAGCTTACAAGATTTTCGACATGCCTGAATTCTTGGTAGGGAATCAACAAGATTGTGAACCAATAACTCCTACGATACGATAGTATCATTTCTTCAATCCTTAACGGTAATTTAAAATTTGTTACAACTAGACCATAAGACAATTCAAATTTTGAATTCCAAAATGAAAATTTCAATACTATACAACATATAAATCTAGGTAGCAATAAATCATGTCGATAACACAATTTAAGTCTCGAATCCATCCATTGGTTGGCCATTACAAAATATATATAGATGCCAAAATTACAAACCTAAATCCACAACATCTATACAACTAATATACAAAGATGTAATTTTAAACATCACATCAACCATAATTGTTCGTATTTCCATCAACCTTGGTAGAGAACAAATCTATGTATGGTAAGAAAACTCATAACATGGAATTTATATCACATAAAATTTTTATTGCAAAGAAATTTATTAAAACAACCTATCAAGATTATCGTTCCCAGACTTGAACAATTTACAGAGTGGAACCAAGAACTTTTAGAATTCGGATAACAATTAAACTTTACAGGAAATACAACATACAAAATTTCAAGTTATAAAAATTTCAAGTCTTTAAAGGACAAGGAATGGAGTTGATTTCTCCAAATCATGGCGAAATGTAAATTAAACTTCATAAATTACAATCAATTCTACAGTGTCATTAAAATTTATAGAAATAATCATGATACAATTACAATTTCATAAATTAAAATACAGGGACCAATGAAGATGAAGAGTTTTCGATGTCCTTCACAGACTTGTGCTCCTTCTGATCTCCCACTTGCTAATCACCGAAACTTCACCGGTACCTCCCATCCAATTCTAGGGGTACTCTTCTTCCTTCTTAGCCTCCCGAGCCACAAAGGGGTGACACATAAGAAACCAACAACAATAGCTCCAAGGATTTCTTCACAAGGTAGAGCTTACACTCCCTCTACAGGCTTGGTATCCCATCTGTCACAAGTAAAACACATTCAAAACAATTTTGGAAGCATAACCTTACCAAAAATCAGTGATCCCTTTTTCCTTCTACACCATTTGTTTTATAGAAATATCCCAAGTGATGCATGTCCCCATGCACAATTAATTCTCTTTTTAATTAATTTAATTAGTAATATTCACTCACACACTTGTCACACTCCCCAAGTTTCACAAGTAATTACCATTTTTAATTTAATTAAAAAAAATCATTTTCCCTCACATTCTCCAATGTGTTCCTATTTTCTCTCTTAGTTGTCCCTGTGTTCCCCAAATTCTCATTTAATGAGTGTCTTCTAATTAGATATTAGTTAGAGCTGGATTATGATTCTTCTTCTAGTTAGATTAGTGGTATCTTGACTCTAGATGCTATTCTATGTGCACACCTATTCTCTCATATTTTTATTTCTTTCTATTTTAAAACCCCTTTTATTAATTTCATGCACACATGTGCATTTTATGTAATCTTTAGATTTTACTCTCTTTTTCCTATAATTTGATTTATCTCAATTATTTTAATTTATTTAATGTTTTTATTAGTCCCTTAATTAAACTTAGACTTAGACTTAGTTTTAGACTTAGAATTAGAGTTTTATTGGGCTTTATAATTAATAAATTCATTGCTTAGTTAATTATTTTAAATCCGACAAGGTCTAATCAATTCCATGTTTTCTAGGCCACTTAGATTTATTGACTCAAGTTTTTAATTATGTGACATTCCCTTCAAGACACACGTTCGGGCTCCAAGGGTTACACTAGCCTTTGATTGGTTTTCGAAGTTTGTCTGATCCTTGTAGTCAACAATCCACTCGTTTGACCTTGTGAGAGACCAAGGGATTCTAAGGAATAAGAACTCTGCCTTATTGCACGCTCCTTCGAAGTATTTGTGAGGGACTATCTCAGTCTTGCCTCATGACATAATGGATGATTTTAGGGGCTAAATTTATCTCATGGGCTAATTTTCCATGGTTTTTCCAAAAACGAGATTCGCTATTTTAAAAATGATTCGCCCAAATTTTATAGGATAAAATTATTTTACCTTAAAAATCGCCAAAATTTTATAAAAACTATATAAAATACTTATAAATTTGAATATTTTTTAAAAAATATTGTCAAACATTTATAGTTCACATATGAAGTATTAGTAATATTCACCAAGGTTTCTAAATTTTAAAATAAATTTCCATCCTTAAAATCATCCCTGCAACATCGTGGACGTCTCAAACTAGGTAATCGTTAACTTACAATTCGGGCCATGGTGGGAGTGTTAGTAGGCTGTGACAGGGACGCTACCATACCTCTCCCTCAATGTATGGTTTTTGTGCATGGCCCTTCTACACCTTATGTGAGTCAGATTAGCAATCTTCATTATCCATGACTAACATCATGTACATACCAATATTTGGAAGAGGACAATCTTGTTGCAATTGGATCTCATGTTGGATACCTCTTTTAGGAGGCAATCCTTTGGGCTCCTAAAACATCTCATCATATTTGTTAACAACCTCATACAAGTCATATTTTAACTTTGCATCACATCCTTGGAAAACTTCATTTTCAACATTGTCTTTGGGTTTGATCGTTAAGAGTACAAAGTTATTACTAGCATTAACAAGGCTCTTCATTTGTCTAGCATTCACAAATGATAGATTCAACTTCTTGTTATGTTCTCTAACAATGTACCCAACTCCATTTTAAAACAAGTGATATTTGTTCTCATGGTGATGAAATATGCCTCTCCTATCATATAAATATGGTCTTCCCAAAACAATACCACAAATATCCATTGGAATGACATCAAGCTTGAACTCATCTATAAAGTTTGCAGTGATAGAAAATATTAATTTAAATCTTTTTGTCACATGAAATTTTGCATTGTCACATATCCAATTGAAATGATATGGTTTAGGATGAGGAGTTGTTTCCAACTTCAAATTCTTGGCAGTGTCTTCAGAAATGAGGTTTGCTTGTGAACCACTATCAAACAATGTATCTATCTTGGTATGCTTTGAAATAACTCTAATGTGAAAATGCTATATTATTTATTTTTCATGTTGAGTTTCATTGAGTCTACTACTTGAAGAACTAGTACTAGCAATAGAGTCTTTAAATTGAAAACCCATGGTTGTGATCATAGATTCATCTCCAAAATCAGATCCTAAATCATGTTGTGTAGTTGCAACAGTCCTTTGCTTCTCTTTGTTGTTGAACTTTTTGGGTCTCTTCTCATGATGAAGTTTCCAACAATGGTATTCATAATGGCCTTCTTTTGAACAATGTTTATATGTCAGTTTTTCTCCCTCTTTCTTGATTGAATAATTCTCATTTCCTTTTCCTTTGAATTCCCCCTTTCCTTTGTCTCCATTCTTAAATGGCTTCTTGCTACCCTCTTGAGGATCATTCTTTCCTCTTGCTTCTAAATGAGTTTCATGTACACAAAATTCATCTAGTTTTGTAAGGTTAAACATGAGAATTGTGTGTCTCAAATAACTATACAATCCTCCAATATATTTTAGTACAATATCTTCATAGGATAAATCTATACCCAAAGTCAAAGATATTTTTCTAAATTCTTGAGTATAGATTTGCAAATTTTTCCCTTTATCTTGCCCAAATTTTTTCCAATCCATAATAGCTCTCTGCATGTATGCTAATGGATAAAATTTCCGTTTTACAATAACACAAAAATAATTCCAAGAGGATAAAAATTTACCATGTTTTTTCATGTCCTCTTCAGTTTTGGCTTCCCACCAAATGAGTGTTGCACCTTCCAATCTAAGAGAGGAAATATGAATCTTGGTTTCATCATCCTTGATTCTTTGTATCCTACAATACACTTCAATATGACAAACCCAATTATCCAATCTCTCAGCATTTACCTCCCCATTGTACATAGGCAATTCAAACTTTATATCAATCTTAAGAAAATGGGTTTTACCATGTCCCTTTGGAGAATTTGGAGATGGTTGTTAAAGGGTAGAAGAAGTTGAAGATGGGGGTGAAGGAGGTGGAGTGCCACCATTCCCTCCATCACCTTTTGGATTCTCGTCACCATTACCTCCATTACCTCTTGGAGGGTTTGTGCTCTCTCCTTGCAACCTCACATTCCTCTCTTCATATAAAAATCTCACCATTTATGTCATGTCAACGCAGCCTTTTATGAAAGGTTCTTCATCTGAAGTGAGGGTTTCATGAATCTACTCATGAGCCATACTTGGTGAAGTCCGAGGTGAACTTGGAGTGACCAGAGATTCTAATGAAACTTGAGGTGACTGAATTCTCCTTGAAACTTGAGGTGAATGAATTTCTCTCCTTCTTGAAACATGAGAACTTGGCTCCACAATATTTCCTTCTTCTCTTGTAAGCTTCAACCTTGTAAGCATAAAAAAAACACTTGCAAACAAATCAAACCCTCGTAAAATTAGCTCTGATACCAAGTGATCTAAAATTGAAGGTTTTTATAAATTGCAAGTGAAATTTTATGTGTCTTAGACAATGCATCAGTTTGCAAGAACATAATTGTTTTTTTGTAAATTATTAACTCAAAACTACATAAATAACAGAGTTAAACAACCATATTTAAACACACATAACAAAACAAATGATAAAAGAGTTCACCCCATCTCCTGGTCGAGCTTCCAAGTGGTCCTCTTTAATTAAGTGTTCAAATGTGAATTACAATAGCTTACAGTGCTCAAACTGCAAAAATAATGGCTCCAATGGCTCCAGAATATCCAAAAACCCCTCTCTACCCTCTTTCTTCTTCTGATTTGGTCAAAAATTGAAGCAAATATGCTTCCTGCAAGTTTTTCTTCCTCCACCTATAGCCAAAACCGTTCTCCAAAACACTCCTAGCCTACCAAAACCTATTCACACGTGCTCAAACCTAGCTCCACGCACCAAAATCATGTGCTCGACTAAATTGGAGCATGATTAGTGCATTTAGCACCCCTCTTCTAGTGAAATTGGTCATATGGGGACATGTGCCAAGGGATTGTGGCTAAGAACCCGCCCCTGTTGGTCAACCCCCCATTTCCCCATGCTCCTAGCCATCTAGGCGTTGGTAGTGGGTAGTGTGACCACAGGGATGGCGCTAACTAGCGAATGACATTTTCTTTGAATTCAAAAGTAATCAGTGCCATAGGTGGTTAAGGAGCACCCAGTAGGAAGGATGGTATAACCACATGTTCCCATCGCTAATGCCCAAAGATCTTGTGTTCGATTCCCATGGAGGTCTGTCCCAAAATTGTTGTGGCCCACAGGTGCCATGTGGAAACCCCTCATTGGGCCATGTGTCACCCTACCATTCGACCAAATCAACCAACCAAGCCTAGTCAACTTCCAATGACATCATGCCATGTTAGAATAGTCAACCTTCCATGTCATCCATATAGACTTCCCAGTCAGTTGTTGATTGTGCAGCCTATAAAATTTTACCTGTTCGAGAAAACAAAAAGAACACCATAACGTTTCCATATGGAATCTGTTTGAGCCCATTCAAGTTGCATTGGATTCGTGAGGATGATTTCTATGCAATGGTACCATTTTTTAGAACTTTTGAACACTTTAAATTTTGAGAAATTTTTTTGATCCCCTTGATCAAAAGGGAAGGTGTTATCTGACTCCCCATGATCCATATTGCATATTTGAAAGCTTGCTCTGCCATCAAGTATTAGTTTCCATTCCTGGTCACACCCTTGCCAAGTCATCGGAGGGTAGGAGAGAAAATTATTGTAAAACGACCTCAGTTTCAACCACTACCTCTACTCTTCTCATATTCCTTGACCATCTACATGCACAAACCATCTTCCTTCAGATCTGATAACACTTGTTGGAACCTAGATTGAAAACACCAAAGTTAATTATTAGAGAAGTGGAGAATAGAAACAATCGTACACAATAGACATAGATGAATAAAGGGAAATACTATTCTTTATTTCTCCATGGAGAAATGATTTACAAGTCTCAAGAAGCTCCTCACAATCTTCTAGATCTTAAAAGCAGATATTTCAAGTGCTTCTAGGAATACGAAAATCCAAATGTTTGAGGAACCCTTGGATGTAACTAGAAGTGTATGTGTTTTCACAACCCAACATCTCTTGGATTTTGGATTTTGGGGATAAAGTGAATTCATGAACTGGTTTTGAGGAACTCACAATGGAATACAATTGCAATGGTTCAATAAAGTTGTTATATGTAAATTTCATGGTACATAGGCTATGGATCTTTTAAACTAGTTGTACAAAGACATTAATTTATGTAACACACCCAACCCCCTAAGTACCTTTTAGGATATGGGTTATTAAATTTTCTCTTCTTCTAACGATCTTAAATCTTCTTTATCATGGATCCATCATCTTCTACTTGTCAAGATCTTTCCAATGACAGTAAGGTCACCCTGAACCGATCTCTAGAACAAGAGTTATTCCTTTTCGAAGTTCTGGTGTTTACATAGGCTACATCTCTCTTATTTCCACATGGCATCCACATGATATCTCATTGTCCACACCAACTAGCGTGGACACACCCTATTCTTGACGTGGCACTAGCCTAGCCTACCATGGTGGAACTTTGGTCCATGTAGGCCTACAACCATCATCACTCAAACCTTCTCCCAGCGTACTNTTTGCTTCCCTCTGACGAATATGATATAGAGGACTATTCCCTCTTGACACCATCCACTTCAAGTTTGAGAAATTTTCATAGTCTCACTAACTTGAACTCAATGTATCGAGGAATATTCCTTTCTCTTTGATGGACGATGTAATAGACCTAAGCCCCTAAGTACCTTTTCAAGGGATTGGGTATTAATTTTCAATTCTCTTAACAACCTTAAATATTCTCTTTCCTATATCCATCCTCTTTTTCTCATCCATATCTTTCTAACAATGGTAAATTCACTCGAAATTAGGCTCTAGAATGAAAGGTATGACCTTCCAAAGTTCTTGGGTTTACATAGGAAACATCTCTCTTACTGCCACATGGCATCCGTGTGACGTTTCATTAATCATGCCAACTAACATGGCGATACCATAGTCCTTACATGGCACTATACTAGCTTTCCATAGTGGAACTTCAGTCCATAAATGCCTACAACCAACATCACTCGAACCTTCTTCCAACACACTCTATCGGGTGGAAAACCCATAGACTCATGGACACATAATTTTATAGCTTCCTTTCCTTCAAGAAGAAATATGTAACACAATTGATCTATGAAGTGTAGACTGATTGATTTGTGAGGAGTTTAGTTTTCATTAGGTCATAAGTTCAAACATCATGGGAGGGATATTGGGAGCTATTCATGGGAAAATTTCACTTGGCCAAGGGTATTAAGACTTAGCTAGTCAACCCACTCTTGGATAGATTATTCTTCCATCCAATATTGGAACTAGCCCTAGCCTAAACTTAATACAAGAGAAGTTTTTTAAATGGAAAACTAACTAACATTTACACATGTAAAATCAAATACAGAGCAACCTTAATAAAAATATCACTCTACATTTTTTAGGAAGAGAAGGTCGTTCATCAAATACCCAAGGGAGGAAATCCTTACAACAATTCAAATTCCAGCCAACAACAAATCTAATACATTTCTCTTGTATAAGAGGATAACATAAACGTTTCAACTAACAAACATCATTTCCCAACAAAGATATAATGTGAATTGTATTCCTAGAATAACATTACGTGGGGGTCACTATAGGATTACGTTGACTACACAACCTATTGTTAAACATAATTCCATAACTCACCATCAAGTGTGTATGGCCAACTTGAGTTCCCAATGGCCCGTAAAAGGAATGAATTGCTAATTACTAGCTCATGACAAGAGAAAATGGGTTCAAGAATGACAACTACTATATTACTAGAATGATTGATATCCTAGACAAATAAATGGATGGAATGAGTCTATGTAAACACAAAAGTTAATGAGCATAGAAATGGAGAAGAGAAACAATCACATCCATCACATGAGATAAATAGGGTGTAATGATATTCTTTATTGCTCTATGGATAAATGTTTTACAAGTCCCAACAATCTCCATCTCGACAACAATTTCTTGATACCTTTCCCAAGTAATCAATCATCACCTTTCCTGCAAGCCGAGAGAATCCAAACACCACAACAATGTTTCTAACAATATTGCACAATTTTCACAAATGAAATCATTGCAACCATTATAGGTGATACTCATATTTCTCATATACCAAAGAACCTATTTCCATTCTCTTTACTTTTATTTTCCATGTTTCCATTAACAAAACAAACTACATTTGAAATTGTAATAAACCTCAAAAAAGTGTCAAAAAAAATAAAAAAATTATGCATTCATCCTTAGATGGGTTCGTCATTAAGATTAAAAGAGCCCTGGCTAACATCGACTAAAATTACTACCCAACTTAAACCTTTGAATCAATGTTACAAGATGTTCATACTCCGCATTCCAAAACTCACTTACAATCCTGCATATTATGTTTACTTTCATATCTATATAATAATTATATATCCATATAATTGGCTTACCACTATGAAGGATTTTGGGACTTATGTCCCTAAGCCTCATGCGTAACATTAACTAGAAAAAAAAAACCCCTTGATCAAAGAACTCACGTATTAAGGATAAAGTTAAAGGGGTGGGTTATACCCCTCTGTGACATATTTGAAATAATAACAGGTCTCTTGAAAACAAATCTGATAAGGATGTGGTTGGGGTAAGTGCTTCCCGTTTTAATTTTTGATGTAACGATTATTTTGTAGCTAACTTCCCGTGCTATTAGTTCTTTGACTCCACCTATTCCCTATGAAACTCCAACTAAAAGTTGTATTAACGAAGTTAGTGTTGGTTAGGGTTAAAACTTCCGTTAAATGCACATGCACTTCTTTAATCCATAACCCATTAATTGAAAGGGTAGGAACAATTCAGTCAAGAGTTAAACCCTGGCCAGGCCATTAATGGCCATGGTGTGTGCGAAAGTCAAGGCCATCACCTGACCCTTCTTCCACCATGGATGCGCTAAGTTTCCTTCATCACATGGCTCGACCCTTCTTTCGTACTAGCAACATTTATTCTATGTGGTAAGGTTTTCTTTAGGTTAAAGCAGTTTCACTTCTATAATGAGAAGGTTCTCAGAGAATTTGGCTCTGCAACTCCATAATCTTGGCAAAGGGAAAGGATGACCGGGGAACTTCTTTGATGGAGGCGATGTCTTTTACCCAAACACCTGGTAAGATTCACGCTATCATTGTAACATTTTGATTGTTAGTAAGTTACTTCCTCATTACTAAAACTCGAAAGACGCATTCTGGGTTTTTCCTCCCTACTAGTAAGTAGCTCTACTTATCTCACTCCTACCTGAAGGGATCGATACTTAGTTCTCTTATTTTCTTGGTACCTCCAAGGGTTTTTCGTAAGTAGTATGCCTTTATGCTTGTCGTTCCCACTTTCCTTCACTGTGTTGTATCATCATTTGATATTGAGTCTTACAAGACCTCTTCAGGGTTCCATCCAAGAAGTTACTTGTTAGGGGAAATCCATACTATAATTTCATTTTATTTTACCGATGTTAGTGAACTGTCAGATGGTCAACTTTGAAAATGATATCTATTGTTCTTAGGTATTCCTTGTGTAATGATTGAATATCATTTCCTTAACCTATCTCTGTCTACCCACCTCTATGAGTTCTTTCGACTGTACCCTGCCCTCATCAAAATCCTATAACCCCACAGAGAAGAACGAATAACCGTTCATAAATTTATTTTGTAGATCCTGAATTAGCGATACCTCTCAGGTTCAGAATTCCTATATCCTTCCACAGATAAATATTTTGTGGGCTTTGTTTGTCCTTGGTTGCGGTTTGACCATATGGAGAAGGGTATATGTTTTACTCCATGTTTAAATTAAATTTTCTTTTCCTTTAAATAGGTTCCTATGTTTTAAAGAAAATAGACATTCTCATATTATCAGTGTATGGACTATATTTCCTTACACAATTCATGTTTAATATATTCTCTGTGACTCATCTGTTCCTCTGTATAATTATATTAAAATCATCGTTTGTTTAATTCTTTCTCGATTCAGTGTCGGAACTCCTGTACATTTATGAAAATGCATTTCTTGTAAAACCCATCTCTTTGTACTGGATATTGTAACTAATGATGGGGCCATGTGTGATGCGAGGGTACCCATAAACTTGATTATGTTTTCTCCTCCCCTTTCGGTCTATCAACGGATTCGACACGGAGTGGAAGCCTACCTGTGGCAGATCGAATATAAGTAAAAGTTTATACCCAACCATTATCTTATATGGTTGATGAAATTCGAGTTTTGAAAAGACCTCTATCCCATGACTAATTTGAAAGCTTCGTTTCCTTTGTAGGTTTATGTGGAATATGGCACTGGATTAAATTTGGTCCTTCTCAGAAAGGTATACTGGTTTTCTAACAAGAGAAATTTTTGAGAGATCTGGAGAAGTCTTGGTGATGTTGGGTTATTACTCTGGCGTTCTTGGCATAAGACTGATACCCAATTCATTAGATGTACAATACTTTTTGTTAAATACAGGTTATAATCTCCTTTCTTCTATTGGGGTTTTTCGTTGCTAGTCTCTGTGTAGAGATATTCTAGACATATATCTATGTTGTGAAAACATGACAGAGGTAGACTATACAGTGATTCAAATTTAATGAAATCTTTACTTGTGTCAATTGTTGATTAACAACTTTCATTTAAAGTAGGTCTTGTGATTATTATACATATAGACTCATGTACGTATACGTGGTTATATGTGTATCTAATAACTTAAGTTTTCCAGCGTAAATCATTCTGCGTCGTTGAAGTCAATGGATTCTATATTTTTATTATCTGACCCATGACTATGAGACTGCACTGCTATAAATGAATCTAATACTCCTGAGATTCATTTCTGGATCTCTTTAAGGGTTGTGCCAATTTATATTCCACCACAGATTTTGAATTTTGAAAGGGTGAATCACTCCAAACAAAATCGTTCTTTCCAGATTTCTTTTAAGGTTTATACTGATTGAAATTCCACTACAGAATTTGGAATATTGAAATGCATACGATCTCATGATAGATGTAAATTCTTGGGATTATACTTTTGATTCTAGTGTCTGATATAATATATAAAAAGGGGTTCCATATTTCTTCAACTTTCAATTTCACCAATCTTTAGATATCTAGCATTTTGTTTTCATGTTGTTAATACATGCTATTGATTAGTATATAATTCATATAATACAATAACAAACATATATCATATTAACCTTTTATGTTGTAGATAGTCCACTTTTGATTTTCTATGATGCCTATACAATTTCCAAATATATATGTATAATATATAAATCCACATGTGATCCATAAGATTCGTGTTGTCTCGTATTTCTCTTCAATTCCAAGTTATACTAGAAAGGAAGTCTTCGCTAAGTGATACGATTTTTCCGAATTTTAATTATAGAGATACACCTAAACGTTTATCTATGTACAGACTTACTCAACTCTGATTATTCATAGTTAGATCTTCTTAATATCTCAGTCAAAGAAATAAACATGTTCCTATAATAGATCTGTTCCTTTCAAGCACATTTATGCACAGATAATCCTAAGTAGAATTTCGATTACAGAGTTAAACATATCTTGTAGATGGATTCGTTCTTTCAAGTTCAAATGTATATAGATAGTTTTGCCTAGTATTCTAATTTTTAGGAGGAACCAATCTAGAACCTAGTCTTTGATTATAAACTTCATACCACGAACATATGTCATCCATGGAAAATTATTTCAACTTAGCACAACTAGATGCATAATATCAGATACGCAAATCATTCAAAACAAAGAAGGAAAATATTTACATATCTGAACCAGTTCGCAGGAAGACAAAGGAAAAAGCCACGTTCCTCCCAACCATAGAATAAGGCAAAAACACTTGCCCGATTCACCCCCTAGCCTGACCATGAATCCATGAGGGCGAACTTGGAAGACTCCTCCTCAGCAATGCCCTTCAATTTCAACAGATTCCTCTTGCCTCACACTCACTCAATAGTGTTCATAATAGCAAGGAAAAATCAATAGTCTCCTTTCCTAGCATACTTGGCAGCGTCCTGCCTCCTCACATATGTTATTTATCCATAAAGTCCTTTTGCCTAGGTCTTTTTCCCTCCCTTGGGAATTTTCACAACTTTCTAAATCCATGATTTTTTAGGGGCTACCAATCGCCAAATCTCTAATTTTCCACTTGTAATAATCATCCCAGAGGTAGTTCCAATAGGTTCCCCACTCATGGAGTCATGTTCAGCTGATTTTAACATGGCTGTTCCATTTGACCTCCTGCAATCAATCTAAAATATTGTGTTTTCATACAAGTGTCATAGTCAAATAGCTAGTTGGGTCAAATCAGATCTCTGCCCAACAATCATAATAATTAATTACAATTATTAAATTCAAAATTTGGAATTGCCATAAAAGGAAAAAAATTTCCAAATTCAAATTTACTAAAATAGAATAATTTTCCAACAAATTTAAATTTCAAAAATACTTTATTTTTGGGGATGTCACATCCTTTCCCCCTTCAATAAAACACTATTCTCAGTGTCTGTTCCTCTCTTGGAATAGGATTGGATGCGATTTACACAGATCTCCCTCCAACTCCCAAGTGGCCTCCTTAGGACTAAAGTGCTTCCATTGCACCTTTACCTGAGAGACGACTCTGCTCCAAAGTGTTATTTATCTTTGGTCTAGAATACGCAAGGGTTCCACCTGGAACTCACCTTCGGGTTCCACCTACACCAAGTTCCAATCTATCATATACGTAGGGTCATGAACATACTTCTTCAACAAAGAAACATGAACTACATTATGAATTCTTAGATTAGCTAGGAGTGCAAGTTGGTATGTTATAGGTCCAACTCACGTTAATATGTCGAAGGGCCCACAAAACCTGGGTGCCATCTTGGCACATTTCCCTAACTTCAACAAAAATTTTAGGGATTTGACCTTCAAATAAACATGGTGTCCCACTTGAAATTCCAAGTGTCTTCTTTTCTGATTTGCATAGCTCTTCTGTTTGTCCTGTGCTTCTTTCAAGTTTTGTTGTACCTTCCTTACCATGTTCTCCATTTCTTGGAGCATGTCTGGTCCAACCATGAGTCTCTCAGTTGGTTTATCCCAGCTAATTAGAGTCGTACACTTTCTTTCATATAGTACTTCAAAAGGGTTTAGCTTCACTGAAGTTTGGTACCCATTGTTATATGCAAATTATACTAAGTGTAGATAGTCTTCCCACTTGTTTGGTTTTGTTCTTATGTACATGCAGAGCATATCCTTCATGATTTGGTTTGTCTTCTCGGTCTGTCCATCCGTTTGTGGGTGTCAAATTGTACTGAAATTCAAATTAGTATTTATCCCTGCAAACAATTCCTTCCAAAAAGCGGATGTGAATTCTACGTCTCTATCTGAAATCACCATTTTAGGAATACCATGCAGTCTAAAAATTTCTTTCATGAATATTTCAACAATGTTTATAGCTTTAAAAGTAGACTTTATAGGGATAAAGTGTGTAGACTTACTGAGTTCATCGATTACAACCATGATAGAATCATTCTGTTTCCAATTTTTAGGCAAACCTGTTATAAAGTCCAGCGATATGGTCTCCCATTTCCATTCTGGTACTAGTAATGGCTGTAATAGGTGGGCTAGATGTTGGTGCTCGACCTTAACTTGTTGAAAATATTGGCACCTAGCCTAGTATTCTGTTGTTTCTCCCTTCATATTAGTCCAGTAAAATAGTTTTCTAAGTGTTGTTATTGTTTTCTGGTATCCTGCATGGCCCGAATACGGTTTCTTATGCACTTCACCCAAGACTATTAATTTTAGCTGTGTTGAATCTGGTATGTAGAGTCTATTTTTAAATTGTAATAGTCCCTTCTTGTCGATACTTAGTTCTGGTTTATCTGAGTTTGTGGTACTGTTTTGTAATTTTTCCCTTACCTTAGTGTAATTTTCGTCGTTAATACCTGTCATTCTTATTCTTTGTTCCATATCACTTTTTTCCCTGTTGATATTTATTTGAAATAACCCATGGACTCTTCTGCTTAAAGCGTCTGCTACCTTATTTTCCTTGCCCTTGATATGTCTAACTTCGAAGTCGAATTCCCTCAAGAAGGCTAGCCATATTTCTTTCCTTGCACTAAGATCTGGTTGGATGAACATATATTTCACGCCACTATTGTCCGTCAATAGTAGAAATCTTCTTCCCATTATGTAGAGTCACCACATTTTTAAGGCATGTATTACTGCTACCAATTCTAAGTCATGAGTGACATAATTTTTCTCATGTTCTTTTAATTTCCAGGACTCATAAAAAATAACGTGTCCTTCATGGGTTAGGACACCACCTAGTCCTTCTTTACTTTCATCAACACATATGGTGAAGTCTTTATCTGGGTCTGCTACTTTCAATATGGGTGCAGTTGTTAATAATTCCTTTATCTTTTTAAAACTGTCTTGACACTTCTCTGACCAGTTAAACTTGATCCCTTTCTTTTGTAATGATGTGATAGGGTAGGCTATCTTGGAAAACCCTTCTATAAATCTGCGATAATATCTGGTGATTCCCATGAATGACCGGATATCTGCTACATCCTTAGGTACCAACCATTCCATAATGGATTTTATCTTCTCTAGGTCTACAGTAATGCCTTCTGCTGAAATTATATGTCCCAAATATTGTATTTCCTTTTGATAAAATTCACACTTGTCAAACTTGGCGTACAGTTTGTGTTTCCTCAACGTTTGCAAAACTATTCTTAAGTGTTCCTCATGTTCTTCCTTCATTTTAGAATAGACCAGAATATCGTCGATAAATACTACTACGAACTTGTCTGAGTACTGGCTGAAAATACTATTCATCAGGCACATAAACGTGGTTGGTGTGTTAGTGAGCCTGAAAGGTATGACTACAAATTCGTAGTGTCCATATCTTGCTCGAAAATTTGTTTTGTTTATGTCCTCATCATTTATCCTAACTTGATGATAACCGGATCGTAAATCCAACTTTGAAAAGATCTTGGCCCCACCTACTTGGTCAAACATATCATTTATCCTTGGTAAGGGGTATTTGTTCTTAATAGTCATTTTGTTGAGTTGTCTATAATCGATACATAGTCTTAGAGTACCATCTTTCTTTTTCACAAAGAGGAATGGTGCCCCCCATGGTGAAACACTCGGTCTGATATACTCTTTGTCCAACAATTACTGTAATTGTACTTTTAATTCTGTCAGTTCTGGTAGACTCATTTGGTAAGGTGATTTTGAGATAGGGGCTAAACCCGGTAGTAGATATATGGAGAAATCTATTTCCCTTCTAGGAGGTAATTCTGGTATCTCATCCACAAACATGTATCTAAAATCACATAAGACAACAAATTCTTCTAACTTTGGCTTATCTTCTTTCTCTAATAGATTCGTTACTTGGATGGCGTAAAATTGACATCCCTTTCTCATACATTTCTTGAGTTGCATCGCTGAAACTTGTCTGACTGATACTTGTTTTGGTATACCTTGTGTTGTTCTAGTAGTGCCAAAATCGTCTTTGTAGTTAAGTAACTTTGTATAAAAATCTAGTACTACATTGTGCTGCTCCAACCAATCCATCCCGATAATCATATCGTAAGATCCTAGGGGTAGGATGTTCATATTTGTCCTTATATTTTGATCATCTAAGATGAACTCAAAATCAAAAATAAATTCAACTACTTTCCTTTTAGTTCATGTTGCTAGTTGTACCAGCCATGATTTTTCATGCTTCAGTTTCTTAAGTTTGTTTGACTCTACTACATCAGGAGTAATATAACTTAACATAGCTCCAGGATCAATTAAGATAGAGATTCGAGAGTTATTGATTTTACCTTCGATCTCTACCACCGAGGATTGGTGGTCATCTTGTCGGTCATCTATGGCTGCATTTATCTGATCCAGGCATTTTCCCACGTCTCCCACCATCGAGGCCTCCTGCAAATTATGAACAATAGTTATGTTTTCTGTATTTAAACGTGGGCAATTCCTCCTTAGATGAGGCTCTCCACGTTCCCAACACTTTAATGGATCGTGGGAGTTGTCCCCAAACTTATTC
>SNQJ01S0004951.1:20901-50824 GCA_010110895.2 Picea sitchensis | reverse complement strand
AAATCCTTTCTCGGAAAACCTTTTGTTGCATTACGATAAGGAGTTGGATGGTATCCCTTCTTTCGCTGGTTCATTCGATCTTGTTTCCTATCTTTCCAGGCTTTGGGAAACTCTTCCCGTTGTTTATACTGGTCATAGCACATTTGTTCTTTCCTGAATAATTCACTCAAGGATTTGGGGTCGTCAAACTCAATTCTGTCCCTGTAGGACTGTGTTAAACAACTTAAGAACCGCTGGATTTTTACCTTATCCTCCTGGATGTATTGTACGAACCTTAGTAGTTCCCGAAATTTATTTATGAGGTCCTCCATCATCATATGTCTGAGCTGTAACTCATAAAATTGTTTCATTTCCCTTTCATAATAGATTTCAGAAAGTTATTTCTTCTTAAAATACTTCTTAAAGTCATACCATTCCATTTATTTCTCCTTTAGGCCCTTGGCCAATTTCGGGTATTTCCACTAAATGTTGGCCTTCCCTTTCAGATTGTAGATGGCCATTCTGACCTTCATATTATTGGAATAGTTGTAGATTTGGAAGTATTTTTTTTATGTCCAACAACCATGCCTCAGCTTCTTCTCCTATCCTGGACTCTCCATCAAAGGTAGCTGGTTTAATATTTTTAAATTATCCTTCAAGGTGGTCTATTTGTTTTCTTTTCTTGTTTGTTTTAGTTTTGTCCTCAGTCGAAGGTGTACCTTCAGACAAACTGTCTCCTTGCTCCGTTTCAAGCCCAGAATTCTTGGAGGCCCTTTTGCTGACCTCTTCATCATGGTTATCATCCTTTGGGATTTTCTTGGTCACTATACTGCGTAGTAGGACTTCATTTATGTCTTTTTGTTCTTCATGTGCTTTCTTCAATTTCTCATTGTCTTCTTTGAAAACTTGTAGCTCAACAATAAGATTCCTCATTGTTTCTAGTACTTCCGTAGGAGAGATTATGTCACTATTGTTTTTTGGATCTCCATGAGGTCTCTATGCTGGATTTCCTCCCATTCTGATTTCTGCATCATCCTGAGCTGCCATAATTAACACAAAACTTAAAAAGTTTTATTCTTGTAGAAAGAATTTTTATTAGTTTTGCAAAAGTAAGAAAAATATATATATGTCAAAGCTCTAGTGTGGCCCTGTTCAAGGCCCAGTGTTGTAAACTCTGCTCTGATACCATATGTAATAAACCTCAAAAAATTGTCAAAATAAATAAATAAATTATGAATTCATCCTTAGATGGGTTCTTCATTAAGAGTAAAAGAGTCCTCGTTGACGTCGACTAAAATTACTACCCAACTTAAACCTTTGAATCGATGTTACAAGATGTGCATACTCTCTGTTCCAAAACTCACTTATAGTCCTACAGATTATGTTTACTTTCATATCTATATAAGAATTATATATCCATATAATTAGCTTACCACTATGAAGGATTATGGGACTTATGTCCCTAAGCCTCATGCGTAACATTAACTTGAAAAAAAAAACACCTTGATCAAAGAACTCATGTATTAAGGATAAAGGTAAAGGGGTGGGTTATACCCCTCCGTGACATATTTGAAATAATAACAGGTCTCTTGAAAACAAATTCGATAAGGATGTGGTTGGGGTAAGTGCTTTCCTGTTTAATTTTTGATGTAATGATTATTCTGAAGCCAACTTCCCGTGCTAGCAGTTCATTGACTCCACCTGTTCATTATGAATCTCCAACTAAAAGTTGTATTAATGAAGTTAGTGTTGGTTAGGGTCAAAACTTATGTTAAATGCACATGCACCTTTTTAATTCGAAACCCATTAATTGAAAGCATGGGAACAAGTCAGTCGAGAGTTAAACCCTGACAAGACCATTAATGGCCATGGTGTGTGTGAACGTCGAGGCCATCACCTGACCCTTTGTCCACTGTGGATGCGCCAAGTTTCCTTCATCACATGGCCCGACCCTTCTTTTGTACCAACAACATTTATTCTATGTGGTAAGGTTTCTTTAAGTTATAGCAGTTTCACTTCTGTAACAAGAAGGTTCTCAGAGAATTTGGCTCTGTGACTCCATAATCTTGGCGAAGGGAAAGGATGACTGGGGAACTTCTTTGATGGAGGCAATGTCTCTTACCCAACTACCTGGTAAGATTCACACTATCACTGTAACATTTTGATTTTTTGTAAGTTATTTTCTCATTACTAAAACTCGAAAGAAGCATTCTGGGTTTTTCCTCGCTACTGGTAAGGAGATCTACTTATCGCACTCCTACTCGAAGGGCTCGATACTTCACTCTCTTGTTTTCTTGGTACCTTTAAGGGTTGTCCATAAGTAGAATGCCTTTATGCTTGTCGTTCCCACTTTCCTTTACTGCGTTGTATCATAATTTCATACTAAGTCTTACGAGACCTCTTCAGGGTTCCATCCAAGAAGTTATTTGTTAGGGGAAAGCCATACTATAATTGGATTTTAGTTTACCGATGTTAGTGAACTGTCAAATGGTTGGCTTTAACAACGATATTTTTCATGATTGGGTATTCCTTGTGTAAATATTAAATATTATTTCCTTAACCTAGATATGTCTACCCACCTTTATGAGTTCTTTCGACTATACCCTGCCCTCATCAAAATCCCGTAACCCCACAGAGAAGAATGAATAACCGTTCATAAATTTCTTATGTAGATCCTAAATTAGTGATACCTCTCGGGTTCAAAATTCCTATATCCTACCAAAGATAACTATTTTGTGGGCTTTGTTTGGCCTTGGGTGTGGTTTGACTATATGGAGAAGGGTATCTATTTTACTCTGTGTTTAAATTAAATTTTCTTTTCCTTTAAATAGGTTCCTGTGTTTTAAAGAATACAGACATTCTCATATTATCAGTGTATGGACTATATTTCCTTACGAAATTCATGTTTAATATATTCTCTGCAACTTGTCTGTTCCTCTTTATAACTATACTAAAATCATCCTTTGTTTAATGTTTGCTTGATTCGGTGTCAGAAATCCTATACATTTATGAAAAAACATTTCTTGTAAAACCCATCTCTTTGTATTGGATATTGTAACTAATGATGGGGCCCTGTGTGATGCGAGGGTACCCATCAGCTTGATCGCGTTCACTCCTCCCCTTTTGGTCTGTCGGCGGATGTGACACAGAGTGGAATCCTACCTATGGCACATCGAAGATAATTAAAAGTTTATACCCAATCATTGTCTTGTATGTTTGATGAAATTCGAGTTTTGAAAAGACCTCTATCCTGTGACTAATTTGAAAGATTTGTTTCCTTTGTAGTTCTATGTGGAATATGGTGCTGGATTAAATTTGGTGCTCCTCAGAAAGCTATTTTGTTTTTCTAATTGTTGGTGGTCAGAAGTCACGCTTGGATTTCTTGCAGGAGCAGAGCCTAACGCCCATCAGTTTAATGTCACGATTTGTTTAAAAGGGTGATCAGATGGAGAAAAAATCAGAACAATATTGTCTTAACTCAGAAACTAGGCCAGGCATGCATGGACGAGTGAGGTCTTGATAAACTTCAAATAGTGGGTTGCAATAAAGGGTGAGTAGGGGGAAGACTTGCATGAGAAGAGTGCGAAGGTCTATCATAAACATCTGGTTTGTAACAGACTGGAGAAGAAAGCATTCGAACGCAAGATCCTTTTACATTCAAACACAAACGACCAGAGAACACAATAATGTCACAACAAATCCTTTATCATAACATAACTGCAATAATCCACGCGAATCATTCGATAATGGACTCTTTGGCATAAGATGAAACACAGATGAAAAAGAAGAACTGTTTGTTATAAAACAAGAAGTCTCAAACACAGATGCATAACCCAGAAACCAGAATAGTTGTTGAAACTTTACAGTTGGGAGCTTAGCTCTACCATCGATAGANCTTCACGTACTCAGAACAACAATCAACAGTGAAATCAAGACACTGCATTGAAGGCTTTGCATCTGCATGGCTTTCTGACAGTCAACCTCTGAAGGGTCATGCAACTTAAGTCAGACGCAATCTAATTCTTTGACAGTTGCAATGGCGAATCGACGCGCCTTTAATTCATGGACGTACTTTCCCATTATGGCGGAGACGATGTCTAACCACCACCAACCGCTTCAATAACTGCTTTCTTGGGATTGAGGATGATCTGGCCAACTCAGCATTTTGGGATATGGAAGGCTCCTCGCGCTTCCACCTGGAATAACTAAATGGCTCAACGAATGGGCATGGGGGCCAACGCGAAGGATGGGGCGTATGACAGGAGTGGTGGCTTCGGACTATGAGGGTGTGAAAGAAGTGGCAAGGGGTGAGAAGGGCGATAGAGGAGGGCACATGGCAAGCGACGAGTGGATGATGAGAAGGAAGGAGGACCATGCAGACCAAAGAGGGGAGGCGGGTGGTTGACACACGGTAGTAGGAGAAAGGTGGAAAGGAATATGACATAATGGGAGAAAGTCCCACACAGACTAAACATAGAGCAGCTGGGAATGATCGGATTGAGTGAGCGTCGTTGATCCAGGTGCTATGATCTCGACCGTCGGAAAGTTGCATCTGTGATTCCGGACCCCCACCTCTGCTTAAAGGTAGAAAGGTAGGGGGGGGTCCGGAATTGCCTTTATTGCCGTTGATCCATGCACGCTGATCTGGACCGTTGGAGAGGTGTGCCCCCGATTCCGGACCCCTCCCCCCCCCCNATGCGTCATTGATCCGGGCGCGCGAATCGTTTTCTCTCGGACTTGCTCGTTACTTACCACAGGCGCATGATCACCCAAAACTTAGGACACGTGGGTTTTTGACCCATTCTTTTACATTCTAACCCCCTTACAAGAAATATCGTTAACATTTGGCTCCATCGGGGATAGAGTCGTCCCTGTGATGCTCTAAGAACTCTTTTGCAGATTCAGTGCCTTTACCGTTGGGCTATGGAGTCATTTATTAGTCCAAAAAACAAAAACAATAACAATATTTACAAAACAAAATGAAAAGAGCCGACTGAGGCTCACAAAAAACATTTTTTCAAGAAATGCCCATTCACTGGGCCATTAAAAACTTCTTTGCCTTCCAGATCCTACAACCTGTAAGTGTTGTTTGAAAATACTTCGAGAATCTTAAAAGGCCTGAACTAGAGGGCATCAAATTTACCGTGCTTTCCCCTGTCCTACCTGGGTGTGTCCCACTTGAGTACCAGGTCACCCTGCTTGAATTCTTTCTTTATGTTCTTCCTGTCAAAAGCCTGCTTGACCTTCTGCTGATGATTGTAGGATCTGTCCATGACCTGTTCTCTGATCTTCTGCACTTCCACCATCTAATGTATCCTTTTGAGCACATGGTTAGGTTCTCCTTCAAGGTCTTGGAGGAATTTATCCACAGATAAGGTGAGCTGAGTGGGGAAAACGACCTCTATTCCATAAACAAGTTGGAAGGGATAAATACCCAGGGATTTCTTTGTTGTCACCCAATCAGCCCAAAGAGAAAAATTGAGCTTTGAGTCCCAGGCCCTTTTATTGTCCTCCAGTAGCTTCTTAATAAGCTTGATTAAGATTTTATTGGAGGACTCTGTAAGTCCATTCCCTTGAGGATAATAGGGAGTAGAATGAATTAGTGAAATCTCGAACTGATCACAGAACTTGACCAGAGGCTCAGACTGAAAAGGGGAGGCATTATCAGTGACGATTCTGATGGGGAACCAAATCTGGATATAATATCTTCTAGGAAGCTGATAATTACTTTGTGAGAAGTGCTTCTGGTAGGGACAATTTCTATCCATTTGGTGAAGTAGTCGGTTGCAGTGAGGATCCATTTGTGCTGGCCTCTTGAGGGAGGATGAATTTATCCAATGAAATCCAATCCCTACTGATGAAAATGTGTTGAGACTACTACTGGCTTTAATGGCAGAGATTTGAGCTGTTGTTTCCCAAAAAATTTCTGGCATTTGATGCAAGCTCTAATTTCCCTGCAGACGTCAGGAAATAAGGTGGGCCAGTAATATCCAGCTCGGAGGATCTTGTGAGCTGTTGTCTTCCAAAAATGATGACCCCCACAGAGGCTACTATGGAAATCAAACATAACCTTCTGGGCCTGCTGTGGGTCCAGACACCTTAATAGTACCCCTAGAGGGTCTTTCCAGTACAAAGTTTGGCCAATGAGGCAATATATGACCACTTTGAGCTTTAAATCTCTTGCCTTGCTTCAATTCTTTCAGAAAGTAAAAGATATCCTTGTACCAGGTGCATGCTACTATTGGTAAGGCATTCTGGGACTGTGCGTGGGATGACTCAGCCTGCTCGTTGATGAAATTGATTCCCAAGGCTCTGTAATTTGATTTAGCCAGCAACTTGGCTAAACCCTGCCCCTTTATCAGCTTGGTGGGATTGATTTCTAGATCGAACTCTATAATTTTGGCAATCCACTTGCCTCGTCTTCCGTCTATGTCAGGCTGTATAAGAATGTCCTTCACAAAAGCCGAAGGGACATATGCAGCGATCTTTGAATGTAGGACATAGACTCTGAAAGCTTTGAGAGCTTTCACCAAGGCAAAGGCCTGCTTCTCCATGATCTCGTACCGGAGTTCAACATCTCTCAATGCTTTTCTATAGAAAGCAATAGGCTTCTCTTGTCCTTGATCGTTTTTTTGCAATAAGACTGCTGCTACTGTATCACAAGAAGCAAAAAAAATATCAGGAAATCTTTGGAATAATCGGCACTGATTAGCACAGGTGCTTCAGTCAATGCCTTCTTTATTTGGACAAAAGATTCCCTAGGTTCATAGGTCCATTTCATGTCATTCCCATTCCTGAGCATGGCTGTGATGTGTTTCACCAACTCAGCAAAATTCGAGACAAATCTCCTCAGGAAATTTATCCTCCCCAAAAAGGCCTGAACTTCCTTCTTAGACCTGGGAAGTGGCAGGGTCTGAAGTGCTTCTACCCTGTCAGGATCAATCCTCAGTCCCTCTGCTGACACTATATGGCCCAATAGTTTTCCCTCTTTCATAGAAAACAATGATTTCTTGGGGTTTAAAGATAGGCCATACCCCCGACACTTCCTGAAAACCTTCTTCAAGTGGCAACGATGCTCTTTATCGGTCTTGGAAAAGACTGTTATGTCATATAGGTAAATCACCACAAACTTATATTTTTCCCCGATGAAGGCTATGTCCATGGCTTGCTGAAATGTGGCTCCCGCATTCATCAATCCGAAGGGCATTTTGGCATACATGAATGTACCCCAAGGAGTGGTGAAGGCCGTTTTTTCCCTGTCTTCAGGCATGACTGATATCTAATTGTAACCAGAGAAACCATCAATCATGGATATTCTGGAAGCACCAGTGACCTTCTGCAATATGTGCTCCATGTTGGGCAGGGGATAATTATATTTCCTTGAGCTCCTGTTCAGGTTTCTGAAATCAACACAGAGTCTGATTTCTACACTTTTCTTTCTTACGGGGACCAAATTGGCCACCTAGTCAGAATATCTCAAGGGGACAATGATCTGGGCATCCAACAACTTCTTCACTTTCCTCTAAATGACAGGTAGCAGCATGGGATTTATCTATCTTAGCTTCTTCTTGAATGGCTTAGCCTCTTCTTTTAGTGGGATCTTGTGCTCAATAACTGATGTGTCATACATCTTGGGGTCTTCGTAGGTCCATGCAAACACATCAACAACTTGGTATATTCATCCCTCTGCTCCTTGGTCAAACTCCTTGACAGCTTGACAAACTTGGGCTCCTCTGGTGTGCCTATGTTTCACTCAGCTGTGTCATCCTCATCTCCCGAAATCCTACCCTTTACTACCACATCATTCCCATCAAACAACCTTTCTAATGGGATTAGTCCTTTTGGTATGTGATTGTTTGGTATCTATATAATCTGGTGGTCAGCAACTTTATTCAAGAATTCCCCAGGGTGATTGTCAGGTTCTCCTTCCATGTTAGGATCCTCATCTATGTGTAATGCAGAAAAGTCATCAATGGATTGAAGAAACTTTTCAATCTCCTGATCATCTTCAAATACCTTCCAATGTTTGACATTGTCTGGTACAGAGGGTCTATACTTTATTTCAACATCGGATCCAACAGTGGGTAGTGCAGGAACTTTGAGCACACTAGCTGTGAAAGCTAAGAAGTCAGCTGGAGCATTTTCTTCCCTAGGAATGAAAGAGATGTTAAAAGCCAGGAAGAAATTATCAACCAGATCCCATACCATGTTCCTGTAATTCTTGAGTCGAGGATGCTTGGCCTGATAAACGCTTTTGACCTGTTAGACGATCAGTTATGCATCTCCAAACACAGCTATTTCTCTTATTTCCATCTCTTGTGCAGCCTTTATACCTAGAACAAGAGCTTCATACTCTGCCACATTGTTGGTGACTTCGAATTCTAGCTTTTATGACAGGGATATGGTCTCTTGACACGGGGACACGGATACTACCCCGATGCCTGCACCCATACTGGAGGAAGCTCCATCAAAGAACATATTCCAAATAGAGGTGGTAGGAGGGGGGGTCTCCTGATTAAAACTGAGCTGCTTTCTGATCTGCAAAGGAGCCTCAGGGGTGTGGGTGAGCTGTAGTAGACTGGAGCCTAAATCAGTGTCCAAGGCATAGATGGGGTGATTTGTAGGATTAGCTTCATCACTGATTATGTAGGCCAGTTGAGCTTCTCTGTACAGTCTCCTATGTTCCCCCCCAAACACTGGAATGGTGGCATAAGTGAGATCCATCTGTAAGGTTCCCCCCAGTCTCTTTATCCAATATCTTGACAACAGCGTGCCAAACTTAGGGGGGACGTCAGCTACCACAACATCCATGACCATACTCTTCATGGGCAGCTGAAACAGGGAAACTACCAGGTCCTTGATGACTCCCAAACACTGAACCTTCCTGGAGTCGAAAGAATAGAGGTCATGATAGGCTCGAGTGACTTCCAATCCCAACTCTTCCATGACAGTTTTGGGCATGAGGTTGTGAGAGGCCCATGAATCCATAAGGCAATTATGCAGCACTTTGTCATGTATGTCCAGGGATGTGTAGAAGGGAGGAGATGAATCATCTCTATCTTCTACCATGGGACCTAGGAAAACTGCAGGCCTTTCATCTTGGAGGTTTATGGAGTCTGTGAGAGGGTACGAGGCTTCATATTTCAACAAATCAGAGAAGTATTTTTTGAATTCACCATGTTTAATTAACTTAGTGAGCGGCACAGGAATTCTGATCTTTTGAATCTCATGTTCAAAATTGAAAGAAGACATAGGCTTTGGGAGTTCTCTAATTTCAGGAACATGATTATGGACAATGGGAGAGAGAGGTTGAGCCTTCTTACCTCTTTGAGTGTCTGCTACTTCATTAGCAGGTTTCTCGGTTCTAGTGGATTGTTCAGGATCATCAGGTACTGCTGCTTTTTTGTCAGACCTCATGTTGTACCTGCCTCGACCGCCGCTAGCTTTATCTCCCTTGATCAATTCATTCAGCTGACCATCCATGAGAGATTCTTCATAAGTAGTCCGAGTGAGATGAGGGAAAGGAGCAGTGACCTCTAAGCAGAGGATTTTAGGCTCAGGCTCGTCTGTTTCTCCTTCTTCTTCATCAGTAACAAAATTGTTCTGAAAGGGAGCTTGAATTCTTTGGTCATCCCTGTCTCTTCCTTTCTCTCTGTGTATAGTTGGGGGAGCAACATAATTTGGCCTTCTGAAACCTCCTTTATTCTCAACACCCTGAGGGCCCTTGTTTGCCTGCCTCCTTTCCACCTTCAATCTCTCCATCTCTTCTTTCAGGAAATTCATTACTTGGGCTAGCTCATTTACTTGAGGGTGAGGCAGTGATGGGCCAAAAGTTGAGGCTTCTGATTTTTCCTTTCTTCTTTCTGCGTCGACCTGGTTCCTTAGTCTGTCAGCTGCCAATATGTTGGATTCCACTCCTACGACAGTGTCTTGCATTTGAGCTAAGGAGGTAGCTCTTCTTTCTCTTAATAGAAGAAAGAAATCAGGGTTAAATGCACCAGCATAGGAAATTTGAGCAGAGGCTTCTGAGGGCTTTATCTCTGCAGGGATCTTATTGTACATCTTATTAAATCTTTTGGAGAATTCTAAGACAGACTCTCCTTATATTTTCTTCAGAGCCCCAAACTCTGTCATGTAATACATATAATCCTTCCTGTCCCCCCACTGTCTCAGGAAAACACTATCCAGAGCCTCAATTCCAGCAATAGATCCGGGGGCCAGTCCTCTAAACCATTTCCTGAACTCACCCTCCAAGCTCTGGACAAGAACTCTCATCCAGACATCTTCATTTTTTATGTTTAGGTTGTCTGCATAACTGTAAAAAGTAACCAAGTTCTCTTCGGCAGTTATGTCTCCCTCCCCACTGAACTTGGGCATATATTTCAAATAGTCTCCAGCAGGGAGAGGGTTCATAGGATGGAGTAGGATTAAAGGAGCATATCTAGTAGCGACTATAGCATCCATCCTATTCAACGGGGGATTAGCACCAACCATAGGAGTATTAGGTGGAGGAGAATTAGGAGGAGAAGGTGTGTGAATGGGAGATGAAGGAGACGACGGGGAAAGGAGAGAGAAGGCTAAGGGACCTGAACATGCAGATGCTCCTTTCTGTGTAACAGCAGTAATAAAAGGAGGGGTAGTGAAACCTCCTGAGGTATGAGGTCTGTGTTGAGGCACAACTTCCAGGGAGGGGGAAGTGACAAGGATCTCTCCTTTTGATACCAGACCAGGAGGAGAAAACTCAACAGGAACACTCCCGAAATTCAGAAAATGGGAAACCTCAGAGGAAGGGAGACTAGGAAGCTGAGAATAAGAAAATGGAGTTCTCACATAAGGGGAAGGTGCAATACCTGTTTCAGTGACGAAAACTTCTTTCGCAGAGCTCTTTCCCTTTCTGCGCACCGCTTCCGAGTCAGCTTCTGGTGTAGCTAAAGGCAAGTGTGGATTAGACCTCATGTGTCTGCCTCTCGAAGCCACAATGATAGAGCAGGTTCTCCCCAGCGGAGTCTTCACAATGGAGTCGCCAGGTGCACAGTAGCAATCTTCAAGTTCTGATATTTGATGCACCTTCAGAATCAGTTGATCTTTGTCATTCAAATCCGGGGAAAATATTCAACTTCGTCCCCGGCAACGACGCCAAAAATGTTGGTGGTCAGAAGTCACTCCTGGATTTCTTGCAGGAGCAGAGCCTGACGCCCATCAGTTTAATGTCACGATTTGTTTAAAAGGGTGATCAGATGGAGGAAAACTCAGAACAATATCATCTTAACTTAGAAACTAGGCCAGGCATGCATGGATGAGTGAGGTCTTGATAAACTTCAAACAGTGGGTTGCAATAAAGGGTGAGTAGGGGGAAGACTTGCGTGAGAATAGTGTGAAGGTCTATCATAAACATCTGGTTTGTAACAGACTGGAGAAGAAAGCATTCGAACGCAAGATTCTTTTACATTCAAACACAAACGACCAGAGAACACAATAATGTCACAACAAATCCTTTATCATAACATAACTACAATAATCCACGCGAATCATTCAATAATGGACTCTCTGGCATAAGATGAAACACAGATGAAAAAGAAGAACTGTTTGTTATAAAACAAGAAGTCTCAAACACAGAGGCATAACCCAGAAACCAGAATAGTTGTTGAAACTTTACAGTCGGGAGCTCAGCTCTACCATCGATAGATACAAAAATGGCGAAAACGCCTTCATATACTCAGAACAACAATCAACAGCGAAATCAAGACACTGCATTGAAGGCTTTGCGTCTGCATGGCTTTCTGACAGTCAACCTCTGAAGGTTCGTGCAACTTAAGTCAGATGCAATCTAATTCTTTGACAGTTCCAATGGCGAATCGATGCGCCTTTAATTCATGGTCGTGCTTTCCCATTATGGAGGAGACGATGTCTAACCACCACCAACCACTTCAATAATTGCTTTCTTGGGATTGAGGACGATCTGGCCAAATCAACATTTTGGGATATGGAAGGCTCCTCGCGCTGCCACCTGGAATAATTGAACGGCTCAACGAATGGGCGTGGGGGCCAGCGCGAAGGATGGGGCGTACGACAGGAGTGGTGGCGTCAGACTATGAGGGTGTGAAAGAAGTGGCGAGGGGTGAGAAGGGCGATAAAAGAGGGCACATGGAAAGAGACGAGTGGATGATGAGAAGGAAGGAGGACCACGCGGACCAAAGAGGGGAGGCGGGTGGTTGACACACGGCAGCAGGAGAAAGGTGGAAAGGAAGATGACATAACGGGAGAAAGGCCCACGCAGACTAAACACAGAGCAGCTGGGAATGATCGGATTGTGTGAGCGTCATTGATCCGGGCGCTATGATCTCGGCCGTCAGAAATCCGCGTCTGCGATTCCGGACCCCCCCCCTCCGCTTAAAGGTAGAAATGCAGGGGGGGTCCGGAATTGCCTTTATCGCCGTTTATCTGGGCACGCTGATCTGGACCGTTGGAGAGGTGCGCCCCCGATTCCGGACCCCCCCGCTTAAAGGTAGAAAGGCAAGGGGGGTCCGGAATTCCATATGCGTCGTTGATCCGAGTGCGCGAATCACTGCCGCTCGGACTTGCTCGTTACTTACCACGGGCGCATGATCACCCAAAACTTAGGACAAGTGGGTTTTTGACCCATTCTTTTTCATTTTAACCCCCTTACAAGAAATATCGTTAACACTAACAAGAGAATGCTTTGAGAGATTTGGAGAAGTCCTGGTGATGTTGGGTTATTACTCTGGCATTCTTGGCATAAGACTGATACCCAATTCATTAGATGTACAATACTTTTTGTTAAATACGAGTTATAATTTGCTTCCTTCTATTGGGGTTTTTCGTTGCTTATCTCTTTGTAGAGATATTCCAGACATATATCTATGTTGTGAAAATAAAGCAGAGGTAGACTATACAATGATTCGAATTTAATGAAATCTTTACTTGTGTCAATTGCTTATTAACTTCTTTCATTTAAAGTAGGTCTTGTGATTATTATACGTATAGGCTCCTGTACGCATACGTGGTTATATTCTTATCTAATAACTTAAGTTTTCCATCGTAAATCATTCTGCGTCATTGAAGTCAATGGCTTCTATAGTTTTATTATTTGACCCATGACTATGAGACTGCACTGCTATAAATAAATCTAATACTCTTGAGATTCATTTCCCGATCTCTTTAAGGGTTGCACCAATTTATATTCCGCCACAGATTTTGAATGTTGAAAGGGTAAATCACTCCAAAGGAAATCATTCTTTCCAGATTTCTTTTAAGGTTTATACTGATTGAAATTCCACTACAGAATTTGGAATATTCAAATGCATAACATCTCATGATAGATGTAAATTCCCAGGATTATACTTTCAATTCTAGCATCTGATATAATATATAAAAAGGGGTTCCAGATTTCTTCAACTTTCAATTTCCTCTATCTTTGCATATCTAGCATTTTGTTTGCCTGTTGTTGATACATACTATTGATCAGTATATAATTCATATAATACAATAACAAACATATATCATATTAACCTTTTCTGTTGTAGATAGTCCACTTCCATTTTGATATGATGCCTATACAGTTTCCAAATATATATGTATAATATATAAATCCATATTTGATCCATAACATTCATGTTGTCTCGTATTTCTCTTCAATTCCAAGTTATACTAGAAACGAAGTCTCCGCTAAGTGATACGATTTTTCTGAATTTTAATCACAGAGATACACCTAAACATTTATATATGTACAAACTTACTCAACTCCAATTATTCATAGTTAGATCTGCTTAATATCTCAGTCACAAAAATAAACATGTGCCTATAATAGATCTGTTCCTTTCAAGCACATTTATACACAGATAATCCTAACTAGAATTTCGATTACAAAGTTAAATATATCTTGTAGATGGATCCGTTCTTTCAAGTTCAAATGTATATAGATAGGTTTTCCTAGTATTATAGTTTTTAGGAGGAACCAATCCAGAATCTAGTCTTTGATTATAAACTCCATACCATGAACATATGTCATCCATGGAAAATTATTCCAACTTAGCACAACTAGATGCATAATATCAGATACACAAATCATTCAAAACAAAGTAGGAAAATATTTACATATCTGAACCAGTTCGTGGGAAGACAAAGGAAACAACCATGTTCCTCCCAACCATAGAATAAGGCAGCCAAAAACACTTTCCCGATTCACCCCCTAGCCTGACCATGAATCCATGAGGGAAAACTTGGAAGACTCCTCCTCAACAATGTCCTTCAGTTTCAATAGATTCCTCTTGCCTCACACTCACTTAGTAGTGTTCATAATAGCAAAGAAAAATCAATAGTCTCCTTTCCCAATATACTTGGTAGGGTCCTACCTCCTCACATATACTATTTATCCATAAAGTCCTTTTGCCTAGGTCTTTTTCCCTCCTTTGGGAATTTTCATAGCTTTCTAAATCCATGATTTTCAGGGGCTGCCAATGTCCAAATCTCTGATTTTCCACTTGTAATAATCAGCCCAGAGGTAGTTCCAATAGGTTCCCCACTCATGGAGTCATGGTCCACTGATTTTAACATGGCTATTCCATTTGTCCTCCTGCAATTAATATAAAATATTATGTTTTCATACAAGTGTCATAGTCAAATAGCTAGTTGGGTCAAATTAGATCTCTGCCCAACAGTCATAATAATTAATTACAATTATTAAATCTGAAATTCAGAATTTCCATAAAAGGTAAATTTTTCCAAATTCGAATTTACTAAAAATGGAATAATTTTCCAACAAATTTTATTTTCAAAAATACTTTATTTTTGGGGATGTCACAGGAATATTTGAACATTCCATATCAACCGTCAACCTTCCTAGTGTACTTGTATAAGGTACACAAGACATATAATNCCCAGGCATGTCCGCTCACAGGACCTTCTCCTTCCTTGGCCCGAAGAATTTGAAAATCTCTTCTAATTCCCTATCGGGAATTTTCCACACCCACAGAATCTCCACGAGATATCCCTGTTCCAATCGGGAAATCAGACTTCACAGTTTCGCGAGTCCTGAGGTCGAGTGTTTTTGGATTCTCAAAACCCTGAACCTTAATGCAAGTTAATGCTGATCTTTCACGTCCCTATCGGAGTTTCTCTTGTCAGGATTTTGGCACTCACGATGCTCCCAACACTTCACTTTTCCAAACCCCGGACCCCGATACGCTCCCTTGTTGCCTTAGCCTCCTGGGCTAAGCTTTTGGTCCAAGCGACCGCTCCTTATATGACTGCAATCATATTCCCATTGGGGTTTCATGGTTCGCGATTCCAAAATTCATAAAAAACTTGTCACCGGAATCCCCGATATCCCAATGACTCAAACACCGATAGACGACTTTCCTTGTCGGGACTTCGGACTTCGAGGGATCGCGAATCCTAATACCAAGGTTTTCAGGACTTACCTTTTCCCGAACCCAGATATGGTATGCCACCTGTCCTCCACTAATTCCACTGTGGTCCCACACTATTATCCTGTCGGGAAATCGCGTTTCAGAATTTCGCGATTCACACTGCTATGATCCCCAAGAATCACAAAACACCAATTCCTAATGCACGTGAGGATTTGATTCTTCCACTTCTCTATCCCCTCGTCGGTTTTTCGGACATCGCGGGATCACGATTCCTATTGCAATGTTTTCTTTGTACTCAGGAATCCCGATACGTCGAACCCCGACTCCTCTCGGATCTTCTGACATGTATCCGCCCTGAGATCCCTGGCTAGGATTTTCTCTCAGGGTTTCGAGACTTGAAAGGCCTCGAGTCTCTTGACGTTTGAAATCCTGATGCCTCAATATCTCGATGCCTCTTCGGGACTTTCCTCTGCTCACTAGAACTTAACCCCAGTGAAACTTCTGCCTGAGCAAATGGTTGACGAGCAACCCAAAAACGATCCTACGGCTCACGGTCTTCCTGCGCTTAACCTCCTGGTGTGGCCGTAACCTCCTCGCTACTTTGGTAGATCTGACAGCTGGTGGATTTTCATGAATCCCCTCCATGAGATCCTGACCGTCAATTTCTCCCTCCTTGAGGACTTCTTGAAAATTAATAAGTGTTCCTCTGCGCGCACTCATCCTCTTGCCTGCAACCCTGCAACACTAGTTTTAGATGCTCCACGGCACAAACTCTCTGTGAAATCCGTCCTTGGGTTCTGAAGTTTTTATCCCTCTTGATCTTTATCCAACTTCTCAGTCTCTTAGAAAAAGAGAACCCTTTGCACGCCTTCCTTGCGGCAACCTGCAAACACTTCAAGTGTTTGGGTTTCTTCAACCCTGCGCACCCCTGCAGCAACAGTCCTTCAAAGCTTCTACTCATATTCAAAATTGAGACTCTTCCTTAGCCTGCACCCTCTTGGCATGGCTCCAGTAACCCAACTTCAATTCTGGGTGAACAAGAACAAGAGTTAAACTACCTGAGCCTCCGTCAAAACACTCCTTGCAGATGTTTTCTACTGCACTCCTTACAGGAATCCTCACTCAGATAGAGAAACAATTGAAACTCATTTGTTCTTCCCTTCTGACTTCAAACTCAAACATGAAATCACATACACAGGAATAAAGAAAATGCATAACAGGAAAACAAACACTCATGAGCACATCATTTAACATCAACACAAAAAGAAAAGACACAAAACCATGGATTTGAATCAATTTCTTGTATTAATTCAAGATCTATACATGGATGTTCTTCTACATCTGTCTGCTATTCTCCCGTTCTCTTCCTGCTTCAATAATCATGCTAATGCTACAATGTACAATCAGGGTGTCTATATCCGGTTTCCCTCCTTCTTTCTAAAACTGTTTAATCTATGAATTCAAGTCTATCTACCTGCATTAACTAGATTAAATGCCTCCTATCTACTAAGGATGAGAGAGAATCGCTCAAGGTCCATCACAATATACAAAGTATCTCCTTCATAAATGGCTTCATTAAAGATTTGGTGCATCAACTTCAAAAATATTTTCAAGCAATTTATCATGTGCTCAAAAATACATTGCGCTCGCTCCACGCTCGCTTGATATTTGCGATGCTCCTGCATCATACTCCCTCGCTTGAAAATTTCATGGGCTCCTATCCATGAGCTCCTGCACGATATATCCCTTCTTCTATATCTCTTCTTTATTCTACCAGCTGGCATATTCCAATGGATGGCCCTTCCATTTGACCAGATACTCATAGTATTATTTCCTCCTGGTCTTCTTTCCCACTCATTTATCTAGTATATGTTCCATCTGTGGCTTCTCTGCAACTGGCATCTGCTTCTGCCACTGAACCTCTGGATGTTCATCACTTGTTCTGGTCTCCTCAAGTTTATGTGGGTATAAATCTGTGACATTGAATATCAGAGATATTCCGATCCCATCCGGTAGCTTGATCTCATAAGCATTTTCCCCCAATTTCTTCAAGACCTTACATGGCTCGATTTTCTTCATTTTCAATTTATTGTATGTTCCCCTCGGGAACCTCTCTTTCCTCAAATGAGCCAGAACTAATTCACAAACCTCAAACTGAAGTTGTCTCCTCTGCTGGTCGGCTCTGCGCTTATATTCGTGACTTGAATCTAGCAGTCGCCACTTCACCTGGCCATGAAGTTCTTTCATCGCCTCTAAGAACACTTCGGCACTTGCGCTCCTAGTCGCAGTCTATTTTGAATCCCTTAATTCATAAACTCCTCTCGGCTGCATGCCATACACAATATGAAATGGACTTTCTCCTATGCTCCTATTCACTGAGTCATTATATGCGAATTCTACCTGCGGCAATATACTATCCCACTGGCTGTGGTGCTCTGTCACCAATCTTCTCAGCAAGTCTCCCAGACTTCTATTCACCACTTCTGTTTACCAATCCATCTGAGGATGATAGGCTGAACTAAACATCAAGTTAGTCCCCATCTTCTTCCATAGTGTCCTCCAGAAATGTCCCATGAACTTTGTATCTCTGTCCGAAACTATACTTCTGGGTAAGCCGTGAAGTCGAACGACCTCTTTGAAAAAAATATTTGCGATGTGAGTCGCATCATTGATTTTCTGGCATGGGATAAAATGTGCCATCTTAGAAAATCTATCCACTACCAGAAAGACTGAATCAAATCCTCTTTGCATCCTTGGAAATCCCAATACGAAATCCATGCTAATTTCATCCCACGGCCTCTCAGGTATGGGCAATGGTTGATAAAAACCCGCATTCTTCTTCCTTCCCTTTGAATGCTGGCAAATTATACATCTGTCCACAAACCTCTTGACCTCTGATAGCATCCCTGGCCAAAATTATGATCCTCTCAGCTTCGCGAATTTCTTTTCATCACCGAAGTGTCCGACCAATCCTGCATTGTGTTTTTCCTTCAGCAAGTTCTCCCTCATGGAGAAATTTGGAATGCACAATTGATTGCCTCTGAACAATAATCCATATTGGATCATATAGTCTGTCCAAGGGCTTATATCTCTGAGAAATATATTCTCAGCTACTTCATACGCCTCCTTAAAATCCTGGTCATCTTCATACATATCCCTGAGACCATCAAAGCCTAATGTCCTGACTTTGAACTCCTACAACAACAAACATTTCATGCTCAAAGCTTCAACCACTTTGTTAGCAGTACCTGAAATATGATTAATAACACAAGTGAAATTCTGCATGTATTCAACCCATTTAACATGCCTCTGATTCAACTTTTCCTGTTGAGTCACAAACTGCAATGCATGGTTATCACTATATAAAAAAAATTCCTTTGGAATCAAGTAGTGCCTCCATTTTTTCAATGCTTGTATGATGGCATAAAATTCCTTATCATATGTGGAGTACTTTTCTTTTGCCTCATTTAACTTCTCACTGAAATATGCAATCGGTCTGTCCTCCTGACTCAAGACCGCTCTTATGGCAAACCCACTTGCATCACATTTTACTTGAAACGTCTTTTTGAAATCCGGCAACACCAGAACTGGTTGTTCTGTGATCTTCCGTTTCAACAATTTGAAACTTTTCTCCACCTCTTCAATCTAGTGAAAAGATTTATGTCTTTTCTTTACTGTATCCATCATTGTTGCGCTAATTCCACTGAAATTCCTAATGAATTTTCTGTAGAAACTAGCCAAACCATGAAAACTCCTCGCCTCAAAAATATTTCTCGGTGATGGCCAATTTTTTATTACCTCCACCTTATTTGGATCCATCCTTAATTCATTCGCAGATATAATAAATCCCAAGTAAACGAGTTCTGTCTTCATAAATGAGGACTTCTTCATGTTTACCAACAACTTCTCTTGCTGTAATCTCTTCATCACAATGGATAAATGCTTTAGATGTGCAGCCTTTGTCTTGCTGAAAACCAATAGGTCATCCAAATACATGATGACAAATTTCCCGATGAAATCCTTCAGGACTTCATTCATCAACCGCATAAAGGTACTTGGCGCATTTTTTAAGCCAAACAACATGACAAGCCATTCATACAAACCTTCGTTTGTATTAACTGTTGTTTTCCATTCATCACTTTCTCTCATCCGAATCTGGTGATATCCACTCTTCAAATCAATCTTTGAAAAAGAAAATTCTCCACTCAAGCAATCCATCAAATAATCCATTCTCGGCAATGGGAATCTATACCTGATAGTTATCTTGTTAATGGACCTTGAATCGGTACACATTATCCACCCTCCATCTTTTTTTGGACTGAGTACCATTGGAACGACACACGGGCTCAAACTTTCCCTGACCAATCCTTTGTCTAGCAGCTCCTGGACCTACTTCTTGACCTCTTCATTTTCTTGCAGCGTCAACATGTACGCAACTTTATTCGGCAAACTAGCTCCTGGTATGAGGTCTATATGATGACTCACACTCCTCATCGGTGGCAACGAACGAGGTAATTCATCCACCACGATGTTAGCAAACTCTTCCAGTAGTTCCTGAATTTCTCCTGGCAAATCGTCTACTCTCATGCTATTCAAAACAATCTTTGGTTTCCTGACCACAAAGAATTGTGGGTCTTCTTTCTTCTTCACTTCGGTAAGAAGTTCCTTCCCACTCATGAGAAGTACAATATTTCTCCCTTCTGGTTTTACCTCCTTATCTTTTATTGGAAGCAACATGTGTGTCCTCCCATTCTTCTCTAGGGTATACATATTCATCTTCCCATCATGAATTACGTTCCTGCCATATTTCCATGGTCTGCCCAGCAATAAATGACAGGCATCCATAGGAATAAGATCACAGAGTATTTTATCATTATACCCTCCTATTTTGAATTCAACTAAACACTGTTTAGTGACATTTACCTGATGTCCCTTCTGTAGCCATGAAACTTTGTATGGACTCGGGTGATCAATCTTCTCTAGCTCCAGCTTCTCTACCATCTCGGTTGAAATGAGATTATCTATGCTACCGCTGTCCACGATAACCTTGCATACCCTATCCTTGGTTTTCCAAGAAGTTCTAAAAGGTCTATTTCTTTGAGATGAGTCCTCCACCTCCTTCTCGGGTGTTAAGAGAACCTTACTCATCATCAATGAACTTCCGCCTTCTGCATATTCCACTTCAAAATCTCGCCTCTGTGCCTCGGCGATGTAAGATTCCCCTCCATCCTTCTTTTTATCTGGACAGTCGAATGACTTGTGCCCATTTTTTCCACATGTGAAGCATGCAATTACTCCACCTCTTCCTCTACCTCTGGTACGAGGAAACATGTTATTATCAACGTATCCTCCGCTCTGCTCTGTATGCTGCCCTCTCTGTTCAGCATGCTGGCCTCCCTATGAACTTCCACCTCTCTCAGTTCTAGTCTGAGGCTTTTTCCAATCATCCTTGGGCTTCTCGTATTTACCTTGGGCAACCGATTTTCCTTTGGGTTGACTCCTACCTCGGGCTCGCTGACCTTTCTTATGGCTCATCTTCTCTTCAGCTTTCAAAGCCATTTGATACCCATCCTCCACCATTTGGATGGTCGCCATACTCATCTCGTCCTGGATATTGTATCTCAGGCCATTCATATACCTGGAAACTTTCTCATCATCACTCTCCCGATGACCTACCCTGATGTTCAGTCGATATAATTCCTTCATGTATTCTTTTACTGTCATAAACTTCTATCTCAAGTTCTGCATCCTCCTGAACATAGTGATTTGATAATCTCTGGGGATGAACTTTGCCTTCATCTTTGCAATCATTCGATCCCAACTTTTAATTTTCTGCTTACACTTGCAGCATCTATCTACTTGTAGCTCATCCCACCATAATGTTGTGTGTCCCTTCAATCTCAAGACAGCATGCTTGACCTTCTTATCCTCTTCGACATATTCATAGTCGAAATATGTATCCAGAGCTCTAATCCAATCTAGAATCTCTTCTGCATCCAGATTCCCCTGATAAACTAGAATGTCCACCTTCATTTTTGTACCCATCTGTGCAATAACTTTGATTAGACGTTCATTGGCTACATCCTCGGCTGCAACTTCTTCTTCTTGTTCATCTTCAACCTCGCTTTCAGAATTGCTTAGATTCCCAACACCGAATGAGTGTCTTTTTGCTGTCTCCATATCTTCGAGTCTAGCTCGTAGATCACGTATCTCTCTTTCCATTTCTGGATTCTGCGCTTGCCTACCCCTTCTCCTCGGGTTTTCTCTTTCCTCTGGATAGGGTGACTATCTATATCCTCTCCTTGGTGGCATGGTGAATTTCCTTCTTCTCTGCTACAGAAAGCAAAGAAATTTTCTTGCTCTGATACCAATTGACGTAGGGATTCCCCCCCCCAAGGCACGTCTACTAATAGGACCTTCTCCTTCCTTGGCCCGAAGAATTTGAAAATCTCTTCTAATTCCCTATCGGGACTTTTCCACACCCACAGAATCTCCATGAGATCTCCCTATTCCAATCGGGAAATCAGACTTCGTAGTTTCACGAGTCCTGAGGTCGAGTGTTTTTGGATTCTCAAAACCCCGAACCTCGATGCAAGTTAACGCTGATCTTTCGCGTCCCTATCGGAGTTTCTCCTCTCAGGATTTCGATACTCGCGATGCTCCCAACACTTTTCTTTTCCAAACCCCGGACCCCGATATGCTCCTTTGCTGCCTTAGCCTCCCGGGATAAGCTTTTGGTCCATGCGACCGCTCCTTACATGACTGCAGTCATATTCCCATCGGGGTTTTGCAGTTCGCGATTCCAAAATGCATAAACAACTTGTCACCGAAATCCACGATATCCCGATGAGTCAAACACTGATAGACGACTTTCCTTGTTGGGACTTTGGACTTCGAGGGATCGCGAATCCTAATACCAAGGTTTTCAGGACTTACCTTTTCTCAAACTCCGATATGGTACACCACCTATCCTCCACTAATTCCACTATGGTCCCACACTGTTATCCTGTCGAGAAATCGTGTTTTGGAATTTCGCGATCCCCACTGCTATGATCCCCAAGAATCACAAAACACCAATTCCCGATGCACGTGAGGATTTGACTCTTCCACGTCGCTATCCCCTCGTTGGTTTTTCAGACATCGTGATTCCTATTGCAACGTTTTCTTTGTACTCAGGAATCCCGATACGCCGAACCCTGACTCCTCTCAGATCTTCTGACACGTATCCACCCTGAGATCCACGGCTAGGATTTTATCTCGGGGTTTCGAGACTTTAAAGGCCTCGAGTCTCTTGACGTTTGAAACCTCGATGCCTCAATATCCCGATGCCTCTTTGGGACTTTCCTCTGCTCACTAGGACTTAACCCCAGTGCAACTTCTGCCTGATCGAATGGTTGACGGGCAACCCAACAACGATCCTACGACTCATGGTCTTCCTGCGCTTAACCTCCTAGTGTGGTCGTAACCTCCTCGCTACTCTGGTGGATCCGACGGATAGCAGATTTTCATGAATCCCCTCCACGATATCCTGACCGTCAATTTCTCCCTCCTTGAGGATTCCTTGAAAATAACTAAGTGTTCCTCTGTGCACACTCGTCCTCTTGCATGCAACCCTGCAACACTGGTTTTAGATGCTCCATGGCATGAACTCTCTGTGCAATCCTTCCTTTGGTTCTGAAGGTTTTATCCCTCTTGAGATTTGTCCAACTTCTCAATCTCTTACAAAAAGAGAACCCTTTTCATGCCTTCCTTGCGGCAACCTACAAACACTTCAAGTGTTTGGGTTTCTTCGACCCTGCGCACCCCTGCAATAGCAGTCCTTCAAAGCTTCTGCTCATATTCACAACTGAGACTCTTCCTTAGCCTGCACCCTCCTGGCACAGCTCCAGTAACCCAACTTCACTTCTAGGTGAACAATAACAAGATTTAAACTACCTGAGCCTCCGTCAACGCACTCCTTGCGAACGTTTTCTACTACACTCCTTGCTGGAATCCTCACTTAGATAGAGAAACAATTGAAACTCATTTGTTCTTCCCTTCCGAATTCAAACTCAAACATGAAATCACATACACAACAATAAAGCAAATGCATAATAGGAAAATAGACACTCATGAGCACATCATTTAACATCAACACATAGAGAAAAGACACAAAACCATGGATTTGAATCAATTTCTTGTATTAATTCAAGATCTATACATGGATGTTCTTCTACAACTCTCTGCTATTCTCCTATTCTCTTCCTACTTCAATAATCATGCTAATGCTACAATGTACAGTGAGGGTGTCTATATCCGGTTTCCCTCCTTCTTTCTAAAATTGTCTAATCTATGAATTCAAGTCTATCTACCTGTATTAACTAGATTAAATGCCTCCTATCTACTAAGGACGAGAGCAAATCGCTCAAGGTACAATAAAATATACAAAGGTTCTCCTTCATAAATGGATTCATTAAATATTTGGCGCATCAACTTCAAAAAGATTTTCAAGCAATTTATCATGTGCTCAAAAATACATTGCGCTCGCTCCACGCTCGCTTGATATTTGCGATGATCCTGCATCAATAATCGTCTTTTTCTTGAATAAATCTTACAAATAAACGATAAATGGATATTTATTGGTTTAACAATGCTCATACTCAACCTCATCAATATATTCTATGCCCAACATTCTTTTTTGTTTCTCCTAGATCCTTCATCAAAATTCCTTGTCAAGTGGGCCCTTAACATATTGATCTCAACCCCAAATCGACCTTTAACCCACTCATCTCAATCATGTTTTGCTTGCAAAAAGAATATCATAAACATAACAAAATGATAATGAATATGACATAAACACAATGATCATACTCACTTCTTAAGAAACTTTGTGTCACCATGAAGAAATCAAACATCTTGTACAACATCGTCATTACCTTGGGCCATACAATGATTATGTGAGTTTGCAAACAATTTTTTTTTACGATCCTAAACAACTTCTCATATTACATGTCTCTACTACTAATGATTTGTGGACCCACAATATGCATCCCTTAGCTCCATCACCATAATCAATAGAGATATAAAACTTTGTTCCCTTGAATAAATACAACAAATCTATCTAAGTGGGAATTCAACCTCACATCCAAGATAATTTCAATGGAGTATTATGTTCCCTATTAAAGGCTTCATTGGATGCAATCCATGGGATCTAAAACCATGAGATACTAAAGAACATTTTCTCAAAACCACGACTATTTTCCTAACATTCCCCACCTTTCCCATTGTTGCACCTCTTTTGTCAATTGAATGAGAAAAATAGAGATGCTTACAAGCCTAGTTGGGTTAGCTAGGCAAGACAACAGTGAAGGAAAGAGTTAGAAGTATCAAACATAAGAAATAAACAAAGAACTAAACTAATAACAATAAAATAAATTAAACTAGAGTGCATAAGAACATTAAAACCAAAAACAAACAACACTCATGCCACCAATGGATATGATTGTATTAGTTGGAAAACACCAAAGAGAAAGGGAGATATAGGGGTCACCTCTTCCTCCAAGGGAGGTTGGACCCCCAAATATTGAGCTCTTCTTACAAGTAAAAAACAAGAATGAAATGGTGAAGAGAATCCAAATCCCATTCACTCAAGAGGTGATATGAATGGCTAAATGAAATGTTGCTTGCATGCTCTTGATGAGGAAAGAGGATCCTCCAAGAGAATACAAGAAGCATAACAATACAAATGAATTCCTTGAAAAAATAGTGCACTCATGGCCTCCTTTTATAGTATAACTTTTAGGCATTGTGCAACCAGTTCTTAGTCTGAACAAGGGGCCCTTTAGGGCACCCTTAGGTCTTTGATCAGCCCCCCAGTCAGATTCAACCGAGATTTGGATGTCAAGTTGAATTGGAATATGAACCAAAAGTGGGTGGAAGGCCGACCAATATCATAAACACATCGTTCTAAGGGGTGTGTGGTTTTTTGAGTCCATAGTCATGCATAGTGCGCATGTGCAATTTTATTACATTTCTGGATGGCGCATGTGCACGCACTCCCTGTGTAGTCTTAGTGCATGCTGATTTTATAACTGGTTGTATAGTTTTGGACCTTTTGGAAATGCATTTTTGGTCTATTAGTGAACTAATGGGAATTTTGAAGGTGCTATATTCCTGTAACCATTTGCGGAAGATATTTCGGTGATAACAAATGCCCCCTGATGTGTGAGGTTAGGAGCATACGTATAGACGAAATATATTAGTGTTTCTTCTACTGAGAGTACCTGTGTAAGAAAGAGCGGTGTGGGGATTGTCAAAAGAGACCCATTGGAGGGAGAGGGGAACCTGTATGACCCAATCCATGTGCAAGGTGTAAAAAAAACAAAACTGTGTACATACGAGGTGGGCATGCCCCATGCGTGTGTCATGTAACTCAAAGAAGGTGTTATACAATAATTGAAGTTGTGTGTTTATGTAGATAACTGCAACACCCTCGGGGGAGGTTTGATAAAGGAAGAGGACAATTTTGATGGTGAACATACTCTGAAAAGAGGTGATGACACCTCTAAAAAGTGTCGAGGGAATGCAGGCATTGATAGCTTATCAAATTTCAGAGGTCTGACAAATATAAAAACAGCTGCAATAGTCTCAAAGTAAGACCCACCAAAACATGATAAAGTGTTGAAGTCGAATGTCATGGGGGTCAAGGACAATAGAGAGCAATGATGGTACTCGTTGTTCTGTCCGAGACTCCTCATTGTGAAGGCAATGAGAGTAAATATACTGTCACCTGTCTGGAAACTGTGTTGATTTTGATAGAAAGGGAGACGTGACTCCAAGAAGTGGAGGGCTTCATGAAATACACTGTATAAGATCAAGAGGTAATGAGTAACATGGACGAATTCAGGAAGTGGTGAGACTCGAGACTGCCCTTGGTTGGGGATAAATGGGATGTGGAAAGAACTGTGAAACTGGGCCTAGTGTCAGGGTGATGAATAGGCATGGGTTAAATTGTGCCAGAGGCAAGAAAAAGTGGACAAACTTAGAGATCAGGGGTACATGGATGGTGATATACTCTGGGTTTATGGGCGATGTCAACAAGAGTAGAAGATAATGTATGCCCCAACCAAGAGCGACATGGGTTGATTTGCCAGAGGAAAAGAGTCGTCAATCTGTTGCACCTCTTTTTTCAACTGAATGAGAAAAATAGAGATGATTACAAGCCCAGTTGGGTTAGCTAGGAAAGACAATAGTGAAGGAAAGAGTTAGAAGTATCAAGCATAAGAAATAAACAAAGATCTAAACTAAGAACAATAAAATAAATTAAACTAGAGTGCATAAGAACATTAAAACCAAAAACAAACAACACTCATGCCACCAATGGATAGGATTGTATTAGTGGAAAAAAAACAAAGAGAAAGGGAGATATATGGGTCCCCTCTTCCTCCAAGGGAGGGCTCTTGGACCCCCAAATATTGATCTCTTATTACAAGTAACAAACTAGAATGAAATGGTGAAGAGTATCCAAATCTCATTCACTCAAGAGGTGATATGAATGGATACATAAAATGGTGCTTGCATGATTTTGATGAGGAAAGAGGATCCTCCAAGAGAATATAAGAAGCATAAAAATACAAATGAATTCCTTGAAACAATAGTGCACCCATGGCCTCCTTTTATATAATAACTTTGGGGCATTGTGCAACTAGTTCTTAGTGGGAACAAGGGGTCATTTAGGGCACCCTTAGGTCTTTGACCAACCCCCCAGTCATATTCAACCGAGATTTGGGTGTCAAATCGACTTGGGAGCTGAACCAGATGTGGGTGGAAGGCCGACCAATATCATAAATGAGTCGTTTTGAGGGGTGCACGGTTTTTTGCATCGACAATCATGCATCGTGTGCATGTGCTCTTTTCTTGCGTTTATGGATGGCACATGAGTGTGCACTCCCTGTCTAGTCTTAGCGCATGCTGATTTTATAACTGGTTGTATAGTTTTGGACCTTTTGGAAATGCATTTTTGGTCAATGAGTGAACTAATGGGAGTTTTGAAGGTGCTAGATTCATGTAACCATTTGCAAATGAAATTCTGGTGATAACACCCATGCCAAAGACCGACCAAAATTCCCTAAAAGTTAGGGTATCAGAGAATACTACATTCTCCACCACTATCACCTAAGCCTACTTCTAGACTTTATAGATGAACTTTCAATCTTTAGGTACACATTTCTAATGAGGTGTTACAGTGTATTCCAATTTGTATGTTATTAAAAAGACCTAAACTCCACCTAGAAATTTGCATTCAAACCTTTTCCTTGCCATTAGTTTTACTATTGTGCACCATCATCGACTTGTCGAGTTTCTTCACTATGTCCTCCCTATAATGAAACCATAATCAACACCTTAACCCACACTATGGCCTTTTCTGTCAGTTCCTCTTGCTCCAACTCCATATTCAACTCCATCTTTACAGATGCACACTCTTGAATATCTTGATGAAGTCCTCAACATCGTTCCTCGTCCATCTCTCCATACAACAAAAAACAAGAAATCATTCTCAACCATGTAGTTTGGTGGGTTTCCTTAGCCTCAACTAAATCGATTGGAATAGAATACCTTCATTTGATATGGTCTCTATAAAACCATGCCCCAATACCAATATGATGATTATTCCAACTCATCGCCACTCCACACGATATCAAGAGGAGGAGAACATACACTTGTGAAAGACCTTCGCATGAAATATTGAACCAACCGATCACCATGTTGGGTATGCATGTGCATTGCACCAACCATGGTGCCTCCTCTAGAATTTTTGCAGTTTTCAACCAAAAAAACCATTTTTATTATCCTTACAGTCATCTCTTCAATCCAAACCATCAACCTTCAAAAGAAAAATATAATTTACTTATCCCTTACCCTCGGCTATATCTAGTATCAGATTATGCACTTGTCCCTCCAACATCGAATTTTTTTTGTAGTAATATGAGATCTCCTCCTGCAATGAAACATAGAATGCCTACCCCATATTATCAATTTCTTCAATGGGGCCCTGCTTCACACTCTCATAAACGTACTCCTTCACCTTCTTATCAAGCCACCCCATTTCAAAAAATTTATGAAGTAGACACCTCATTGTCCTCGTCACCTTGTAGGACTCTAACACTAAAAAAATATATGAATCCCTATTGATTTTAACAAACCCCCCCTAATATACTGACATGCATAAAAACATTTCTTCACCAACACACTCTCAATATCCTCTAACTTATTCTAGGAAACTTTAGCATATTCACTCAGAGCTACTACCTTGGCATTCTCTGAGTCTTTGGATAAAATAAGAACCCCGCTATCAAGTGCCTATTCCTAGTCTATGGTTTTGTGATCTTGAATCCCAACCCCCCCAGGTTTTAGCTGTCACTTTTCTCTTTTTTCAAAATATGAAGCTTGAAAGCCTCTTCCATGGCTACTTCCATTGGAAAGGGAAGGTGTTTCCTGACTCCCCATGATCCAAATTGCATATTTGAAACCTTTTAGGTTTTTGTTGACATGTTCTAGAAACATGCATCCATTATTTCCATTAATTTTCCATCAATATGATCATCAAGTCAATTATTCATAGTTTAGTAAATCTATCACTTCCATATTAGGTCGGTTCTCTCCTAGTGGAACTTCCCAACAAAACTTAGTACTTAGTCGCACTCTGACCTAATCGGCTATTTGAATTCTTACACGATTCCTTATGATTCCTAGGAAATGTTTAATTTGTCTACTCAAATACCTTTAATATCATGATTGATATCCACATATTTGTGTTTCCATCATGCAGTTGTGGAGAAAATATAGTTGTAATCAAAATTTACAAAGATATATTTCAATAAAGATTAGTAATTAATAATGAAAACTGTTTTACAAAATAAATGACTTCTCAAAATACAAGTCAAAGGGTGAGTCAAGTAATAAGTTGTCACTTTTAATTGGATATGTTAATTGGGTCTAGCTCAAGTGTCAGAGAGGAAAATTTCGTATCTACCCCACCTAGGACAAAACTACATTTTTGACCTATTTTCTTTTCATGAGAAGACTATTGATTAAGACTCTTCATGAGTTAATTTTTTATTGGGGATGGAAAGGTAACAATAATGTCATTCTAGCACATATTTGTGTTTGTAACCTCTAACCAAAATTTTGGTCGGTAACCTACTAAAAGTACTCAATTGTTAACCTAGTGTAAATCTGCTGGTAACCAAGAGAGAATCTATTTGTCTCTGTCTCTCTCTATACCCCCAACTCCGTCCACTCACCGCTCTTTCTCTCTAGAGGAAAACCATGATAGTTTGGTCATTGTTCTACTATTTTTTTTAATTGTGAAGTAATAGTTTTTTTAGTTAATGTTTAAAATCCATGTAGTTTATAAGTTTCACCTTTCCATATAAATTTCAATAATCTATTTTGAATATTTTTTACACAAGCACATAGCTACATTAACCATTCAACACATAATAACATATCCATTCCATTGACTAGTAAGGCATAAAGTTCCATTTGAAGCTCTATTTTTACTAGTTTTGTAGATA
>SNQJ01S0004951.1:0-20891 GCA_010110895.2 Picea sitchensis | reverse complement strand
CAATGTTTTGTAGAGTGATATCCTTCTCCATTCTCAAATGATTTAGCCAAGAATTGACATCTTTATGCCAACAACCATTAAGAAATAGGTAGCATATTTGTTTTCATGTTAGTAGTCTCTTGTGCCTGTACATTAGGTACCTAGTTCTAGTCATTCTCTTAATGGGGAAATAACTAATTATATGAGGATATGATAGGTTACATATGATATTAATTAGAAGATTATAAATTATGAACACTTTTGAATTTTCTCAGTATTTCTCCATGATTATATAGAAATTCTACAACCCAAATGTTCAATTCCATATATAATATAACAAGATTGATGAGTGTCTCAAAAGGGGTTCATTTTTTTCCCAGAGCCAAAATTCATATGATTTGTAATTGTTTTCAAGGTAAAAATAGGTTTTGGACATGGAGGGATATGATGTTAGGTTTAATAATCAACAACAAATAAACATAAAACTATATCAAGCAAGGGAGTTAGGGAGTTTGTAGTTAAGAAATCCCTTAGTGGAAATATGGTTCCTTTATGTAACAATTAGGTATAAATCCCTTAGTGGAAATCCCTTAGTTTATAGTAAAATTAGGTCCCTTTATTTATCCCTTAGTGGAAATCCCTTAGTTTATAGTAAAATTAGGTCCCTTTCTGTAACTTTTGGTGACCATAAAATATTTCACAGTTATGTATTTAGTTCAACTATATCCACAACTATCCAACAATTTGTCCTTAAATCTCTCAAGTGATCCAAATATATAATATAGAATTTGCACAGTTCATATGTTACATAATATAACATTATCACAAAAATTACATTTTCTCCACCTCATCTTAATTTATATTAGGAATTTACAAACAACCCTACGAAACTTTTAATGAATCCACTTGCTTGTTGTTTTTCTGAATTGATTTCCCTTGGCGAACCCAACTTTATGATTTCAATGAATTCTTTGTGTGGGTTTTGTTGATTATTATGAAAATATTGTGGTTTTATATTCTGTCACTTATCCCTTTAGTCATCTGTCTGTGCCTGAGTAGTGGGCTAGGAGCTGAATCGATGTTCGTCACTTCGGTGTTTAAAGACCTGTAAATTCAAATGCTTTGCTTTTATATGCATGGATGATGAGTGAAGGATAAGAATTTGTCATGTTGTCTATCCCTTACTTATCTTTTAGTTGATTGATTCATGGATGAATGTTTAGACTTTGCATATTCTTCTTTGATGTGGATTGTGAATGATAAACCTCTGAGTTGAATGGCAGTCCCTTTCCGAACCGAACTTTTGATTTCAATGACTTCTATGTGTGGGTTTTATTGATTATTATGAAATGATTGTGGTTTTATCTTTTGTCACTTATACCTTTAGTCACTAGTCTGTGCCTGAGCAGTCGGCCAGGATCCAAATCGACGGTCGTCACTTCGATGTTTAATGACCTGTAGATTCAAATTCCCTTCTTTTTTGTGCATGGATGATGAGTGAAGGATAAGAATTTGTCATGTTGTCTAACCCTTACTTATCTTTTAGTTGATTGATTCATGGTTGAATGTTTAGTCTTTGCGTCTTCTTCTTTGATGTGGATTGTGAATGATAAACCTTTGAGTTGAATGATAGTCCCTTGGAGAACCCAACTTATGATTTCAATGACTTATATGTGTGGGTTTTATTGATGCAGAGGGTGAAGGTGGATTTAGGAGGCAACGTTATCAAGAAACAAAATATTACATGCCTACGTCCACTTATCCTTCAGATTTTGGTGATGAACTTCCCTGGGAAGGGAATATTGAAGAAATGACGCTTGAGCAATGCTCAAATGTTAAAAAGAGGTTGGAAAATGATTTGCTAGTCTTGGAACTCCCTCAGGAGAGAAAACTAAGTTTGCATTCATTGGAAAACTTTATGGATGCATTTCAGAAGATGGGGCCAACCACTGACAATTTTGACGATCTAATGAGGCGGAAAAATTCAAAGGTGATGGGTCCTGATAAATGGGAGATAGTAGAAAATAGAGTTACAAAAGAAACCTACATTTCCATGTTCAATTTCAAAGAGGGCCCAAAGTGGAAGATGTTGAAGGTGACATATTTTAAGCACCCTGACATTGTAGAAAATTTGTATGACAAATTTTTGACGGCATATGGGAAATTGTCGTGGAACGACGAGGTTCCACACTATTTTGTAAGACATTTTTTGCAAATTGTTTCTTGCATATGCACCATTATTATACTATCCTACAGTCCAAATGTTATGGGACTCATAAAGGATGTACATATGATCACAAAGGGGCATATCTAAGTGTGTTAGTGCCAAGGCCTCCAAAACCTTTAGTACCTTGCCTAACAGGGGCATTTGTATCACTTTCAGAGTTGCAGGCTACATCAGAGGTTGGAAAAGAGGCTAGGAGTGGAATTGGAGAAAATTTGGAAGCAATTTTTTATGGTGTTGATGTTGGCATGAACCGTCAGTGGGCAAAAGAAAATTCCCAGACCACGTTTGTTTATAAAACAGATGCAGATTTAGCTACAATGACAACAAAATATGTTTTGGAGTATGCAATTTTTTTGTCGGGATGGCTAGAAGAAGGTCATTCAAAATGATGACCCAAACCACAGATTGGTATGTGTTCCAGTTATGAAAACTTTGATGCATTTTCTGATAGTTTACTTCTAATTCTATAATTAGATATCATTGTATAATTGAGTTGTTATTTCCATTAACTGCAGTTTGGAGATATGTTGAATGAATCTACGGAAGGTAGGGGACCTGATTCAACAAGTACAAATTTGGATGGGTTGAATTAGGTATGTGTTTTCTAATAGTTGTTCAATTTCCACTCTTTTGAATAAGATATCAACAACATTTATAATTTTGTATAATTGTGAACACATTGAATCCTAGATTTAGTTCTTAGTTGTGTTGTTCACAAATCCCTATTCCATATACTACTACTTGGGAAGGCTTATCTCAATTCTCATTGGGAGAGTTTGAAGAGGGTGGGAGTTCACATGTATCATTTAATGTCTTAAAATCATTTAAATTTAATCTTTCAAAATTTGAAATTTGAAATGTGTTATATAGGCTAATGTGGAGAAGAGAGTACCTGAGAGTATGCTTGGGAGGTAGACTGGAATTGAGGAGGAAGAACCCAGAATTGGGAAGGATGTGTTCATTCAATATGATTCATAAATGTATGTTTTTATCTTTTATCAATTTTTTTTTTCCCAAATTTTTAGTTTAGCCTTTCCTATTCAACGCCTTGATCAATTGTTTTGAAATATATAGAACCCCTAGATAAGTTTATCAGTATTAAATGGTGTACATTCAATTTATGTAAGGTTAGATCATGATGAATAAATAATTTTGAACTTGAACATTTGAATATTTGAGAACAGACTCTATCCCACATCAGAAAAGAGAGAGTTTATAAATTTTCTTTGATTGCATTGCCCGCGTTCTTGTCCAAGAATGGTTTAGTATGGACATTTGTGTTTTCTACATACAAAGAAGTGAATTCCTTCTTCCCAGGGTATTTTCACTGCCAAAATCTTAACTAAATTGGTTACTAATCACAAAAATCAACATTCAATTAGATTTACAAATAAGCTCATACATATTGTATATGTGAGCTATCTCACACATAACTTCAAAGATCATTTCATTATATTTAATATGAATACATCCCACTTGAATGGTTTTTGAAGAATGACATAATATACATGCAGATATTTTTGTTTTCTTTGTACATGCAAGATTATATGAGAACATCTATTCCACTGCAGAAAGAGGAGATAAGTATTTTTCGGAAGAATGATTTTTAAAATGGATATCTGTGAACTTTCTTAGATACAAAGTTGTTTTTTTGCAATAATGGCTTAATATGGAGATTTATGACTCCTTTAGATTGAAAGGGCATTGTGTAATTTGATTATATGACCACTGTTGAAGAAGAGAAAAGTATTTAATTGCTGAGGATATTAGTATTTTTTTTCTCTATAAATATGATCAAATATCATCACCTGGGATGAGAATTTCTGAACGATTGGGGACCTTAACCACAAGGAGAATATTGCCTGAAGGATTTTGGACTTTATCCACACAGAGATAAGTATTTCATTGGAAGAATGACTTAATATGGAGATTTGTGAGTTTTCTTCATACACTATATTTATTTTCAAATTATTATCTAACTCTAATTCACAATTTGTTTAACCAAGATATAACATCCCCATCGTTACGACAACAAGAAAAGATTTTTTTTTTTTAGCAGAGCTAAGAGGAAAGAAGGTGATGATGAAAACAGTTTAATGACACCACTAACGATGAACGCTAGCACACAGTATAGGCAACAGGTTACTATGACACCACACATCGGCTGAAGACAACTTGCAAAACATACACAAATAACAAGGAGGATGACTACCCTTATGACGCAAACACGAACATGCCTACAAGATAAGGGACAAAATCCCCATCCCAACATCATGGCCTAGATGAACAAAGACTAGAACCTCAAGGCGCACAGACCTAATGCTTGAAGGCATTCGACCCTTACGCAAAGAGAAAATTGCATGCTCATCAACACTCACACAAAAGAACCTACTCCGACCGAGATCTTGTTCTTCGCTATCACCCAGGGTGTGGCACGATCCCCTCATAATGGATCATGCCATTCCCAGGTGATATATGCATCAATAACCTTGGCGCACCACATCCTATCTCGACCAAGGAATCTAGATAATCCGATGTGCTAGAAACCGAATACTGAGAGGAAAACCACACCCATACCCCAACAACTGATCGACGAAATGTCATAGGTAAAAGACACGGGATGTTAGAAGCCAATACATGACATTGTCCTCACCCAACCAATCACCCAGTCTAATCTAGTCAATGATTACAATCTCTTTTAACATGAGTTTCCATTCTAGATGGGGCATGTCTAAGTTACAACTAGTCATTAACTTAAATAACAACATTAACAATCTTAAGGTAGAAATCTATCATTATAACACTTATGAACAATTAAATCTCAGCATGTAGTCTAGTTATATTGACCGAACTAACAATACTAGCTGTCTAATAATATTAGAAGGAATATACTAATTTTTAGCAGGGCTGGAGCAATTTAGCGAGGAAATTAACATAGTGGTTACTTAACAATTAATATAGAGATAACAAGGCAATTACATGACCATTAAAATGACAATTAAAAATACATTAACACGGAAGTTTACATGATTTTTTTCATAACAAGTAATATAGCAATAACAAGGCATTTAAGGTGTTAGTTAACATTTAACTCGCTGTGGCATTTAATCCAAAGAATGAATACATTGGCCATTTACATTGCTATAACAATTGTTCTGGAAATTAATATGACCATTACATAACAGTGAATCTAGCAATAACAAGGAATTTAACTAACTTTTATCCATTTTATTTGTTGGAAAAAATCAAGGCAATTAATGTAACCATTACATAACAATGAATCTGGCAATAGTAAGGCATTTAACTAATTGTTATCCATTTAATTCACTGTGGAAAAATTAGCAAAAAAACAATGCCCATAGGGTGGCCAATCATGCCTAGTCGACAACAACTCAACAATTAAAGGAAAATGAATCCAATCAACATCAAGGTAGTCCATCACTCAAGGGAAAACACAGTCATTGTTTGAAGGAGAAATCGTGGTCATTATTGCAAGTCAGTTATGAATTGAATAGAAAAAAAAGGGGTGGGCGAATTCAACACACACATAGTCAATTTTTATTTACCAAAACCGTGGTCATTCCGGCAAGTGAATATATGATTTAAATGGCTAAATTCATGGGTGAATTCAACATGCACACAGCCAATTTTTATTTACCAAAACCATGGTCATTCCAGCAAGTGAATGTATGATTTAAAAGGCTAAATTCGTAGGCGAATTCAACAACAAAACAATCAACATTTTTAAGAAAAAATCCCGAGCATTAACAACCACTCAACAAATGGTTGGGAGAAACAAATTGTGGGCGTTAAGTTTGGTGAAAACCTATGTAATTAAAAATCTGTGACATTCAAATAGTGGGAATAAAAAGTTTGAGTATTAAATTCATGGTGATGAACCATGGCAGCAATAGGGATGCAAAGTTATAATTCAAAGCAAAACGCAGAAGGAAAGGAATTATAATTGTAGTAACAACAAGGAGTTATAAATCATTTTCATTTGCTTGGTATACCAATACAAAATGTAGACATGAATCAGTTCATTTTTCCATTGCCCGAATACCCATACAAAATGAAGACATGAATCAATTCATTTTTCCATTGCCAAAACACCAATACAAAATACAGACATGAATCAATTCATTTTTTCGTTGCCAGAATACCAATACAAAATGCAGACATGAATCAATCCGTGTTTCCATTGCCAGAATACCAATACAAAATGCAGACATGAATCAATTCAATTTTTCATTGCTAGAATACCAATACAAAATTCAGACATGAATCAATTCATTTTTCCATTACTAGAATACCAATACAAAATGCAGACAACAGTAAGAGAACCGAAAGGATCCAATTAGCCAAGGACAACAACAGAGGTAGATGGCTAATAGGTTCGTCCTTCGCTCATCATCCTCACATAGAAAGGTAGGGTGTTGAGATCCATAGGTCTATTAACGCCAAAGCAATGACCATAGATCAAGCTCTTGGACAACTGCCCAAGCAAGGACTAATGAGCTAGGGATGATAGGAAAAACCACCACAATGGTCACAATCAAACACCACAAGGAGGTCAAGACATGCGGGGAAACGAAGGCCATGGGAGTCAATCAATCATCGATCTAGGCTATGAAATAAATTCAGTCATCAATCTAGACAATCATTTTACTTACTCCATTAAACATAAAGATCCAAGCATAAATCCTATAGCAATATACCATACAAAAATGAAGAGAGCATACTGTTGCCTGATCACCCGCTCTAAGTGATGTCCCACGCGCTCTGTGAAACTCCCGCTTGCCGAACGACGAGACTTCACCGGTACCTCCCAGCCAATGCTAGGGGTAATATTCTTCCCCCTTAGTCCCTCGAGCTGCAAAGAGACCATGCACACTATCCATAGATTCAGCTAGCTTCCATCTCACCTCACAAGGCAAGCTACCACTCCTCACCGTGCTGGGTATCCCAACTACCACAAGCTAAGTCGGTCAAGTATAGATTTCTACAGCGTAACATTACACAAACATAAGAGCTCATTCATCCTTCTCCTCCCTCCATTATATAGAGTTTCCAAGACCATTACCTTTTGAAAATCCCATTTAATTTAAAGTTTAATAAATTAAATCCTAAAAATCCTCCCCGTACAAGTGTCACCCATCCCCTTCATTCATCCATAAATTAATTTCTTTAATTATATAATTACCTCTATTTCCCTCACCCACCTAGAGTCACTCCTAGAATCCCTCCTAGGTGTCCCCAAAATCCCTTACAGGTTTTAATGACTTTCCCCATTATTAATTTGATAGTTCAGTTTAAAATTAGAAAGATCTTAAATGCTAGATACCTTACTAAGTTTGACTTNTTCCCTTTTCTTTTTATGTTTCCCTATTTTCCTAGTTTCCTAAATATTTTAGATTTCCCTCTTTCCCCTTTTCATTTAGAACTCAAATTGGCAGGTGTAGAAGTTAACCTTTTTTTTCTTTTTACTTTTTCATTTTTAATTAATAAATTTTAAATTATCATAAAATAATAAAACAATTATTTCCGTTTTTAAATTTTATCCTAATAGATTTTTATGAATCATTTAAATTGCTTACCCCCTTCTTGTTACAATATTTAACAAAGATTATAGCTATTATTTATGTTGTTTTTACTATTATTTTGTATCTCTCTCTCTCTCTCTCTCTCTCTCTCTCTCTCTCTCTCTCTTTTTACAAAGATAAAATTTTACCACTAGCATAATTTAGACCTAGACCTTAAATTTTTGTGCTGGGCAACATTTTATTAGGGAAATTGCTTTAAAAATTCTTATCACGTTATTCATCCTAAGCCCATCTAGGTTCATTCATTTATCATTAACAAAGAGACGTGCCCCTCAGGATTCACTAGGTGCTCCAAGGGTGCCACTCGCTTCATTTGTTCCCTTGCACGACGTTCCCCTCCAGACACACCACATGCTCCAAGGGTTCCACTCACCTCTTTCCATTTTTATTTCTCAATGTTCCCTTCAGGATGCACCACATGCTCCAAGGGTGCCACTTGCCTCTTCACTGACTTGTTAGACATCAAAAACCCCTGGAGTCAATACTCCACTAGGTGCAATTGTGGGAGACTAAAGGAATTTAAGGAATAAGGCCCCCGCCTTATTGCATGCCCCTTAGAATCATCATGAGAGACTGTCGCAGTATGCCCTCATAGTATCATGGGTCCTCTTGAACTAAGTAACTGTTAACCTACAGTTCAAGCCATGACAGGAGTGCTAGTAGGTTGTGACAAGGATGTTGTCCATGCCTCTCCCTCAACCTCTCTGGTGGTCATGCATGAACCCTCTACTCCACATGTGAGTCTGGTCAACAAGCTATCATCAGCCTGCATCATCAATGAATCATGTCAGAAATATATCCATAATCATATCATCTTATCAGATGCACTAATATCACAATAAAACAATCAAACCCCAATGGTACACTCCCCGAATTGATCTGGTGTCCAAGGGGTTCCATCGATGCCTCTACATCCTCAAGGTCCAAAATCCTGCACACCCAATAAAACTGAGTCAATAGAGCCTGTTTATGTCAATGCAGTAAAACAACATGTCACCAACCCATAATGCCTCATAATCAAAATCAATGTTTTAATAGCATAAAATCTGGATCACTTGCAAGCAAGTGTCCTCAAAGAATAAGTTTGTTCAGTGCGCAAGAACGAGATGTTACATACGCCCCCTCTTGGTATAAAATTCATCTCGAAGTTTCACAGTATAAATTCCAAAATAAAGTGGATCACAGTATCATAAGTCTATCTATCAAACGAATATGGAAACTGTTGGCGCATATCATATGTGTCATCCCTGGTCGCCGAGTGCGGACTATAGTTGTCCCACTAGACCTTGACCTACTCTACCGTTCGACAGCGTAGTTGTCGAATGCGATGATCTAAGATGCATATCAGCTAAGTTGTGAGCGCCCCCTCGTCTAGCACCTGGAAAGAACTCATGTCAATATAATGTGTAGGATCACTAATATAATGTGTCAAAATATATACATGAAAAATATCGTGCATATGCCTCAAGGAATCATGCAAGGTTAGTCGATAAGCCACGGCCCACTTTCTCTCCATAATCTTGAAAGGTCCCACATACCTATGAGACAGTTTATCTCCCTTTCCAAACTTGATCGAACTCTTATGCGGTCTAACCTTCAAGAAGACTTGATCGCCAACCTTGTAACTACGGTCGACACGGTGTGCATCGACGTAACTCTTCTGTCGATCCCACGCTTCTTTAATCCTTTGTCTTATTGTTTTCATTTTCTCTTCCATTTCTTGGATCGCTTTTGGTCCCACTAGGACCCTATCCTCAAGACGATTCCAACTCAAGGGCGTCTGACATGGTCGCCCGTAAAGAAACTCGAAAGATTCCATCTTAATGGTGCCTTGGTAACTTTTGTTATAAGAGAATTCCACCAGTGGGAAGAATTCTTCCCAACTCTTTTGTTGGTCCATCACGTACATGTGCAACACGTCCTCAAAGGTATGGTTTATTCATTCGGTCTGCCCATCAGTCTCTGGGTGGTCCATAGTAATGAAGTTAAGGTGGGTTCCAAAGGTCTCTTGGAAACTCATCCAAAATCATCCAGTAAATATTGATCCTCGATCATATACAATCCTTTTAAGCATGCCATGCAACCTCACAATCTCATTGATGAAAACTCTAGCTATGTCGGGTGCCTAATAAGTCTTATGCACAGGAATAAAGTGAGCACTCTTTGTCAGAGTGTCTACTACTACGAAAATCGAGTCATGTCTCCTTGCCGTCAGTGGCAATCCAACAACAAAATCCATTGAAATAACCTCCCATTTCGATTCCAGAAGAGCATGTGGTTTTATTAATCCTGTCGGATGTCTATGTTTAGCCTTCACTTGCTGACATTCTAGACATCGAGCAACATAGTTGACTATATCTCCTTTCATTCCCTTCTAGAAGAATAAGGGTTTAAGGTCTACCCTCATCTTCATGACTCCCAGGTGAGCCATGTAAACTGCTCTATGAGCCTCACTTAGGCTCAATCTCCTTAACTCGTTGTTCGGTGGTACATAAATCCGATTTTTAAACCTCAATAAACCATCACCGTCAATTGCAAATCCTTCAAATATTAGTACCATCATCATGTTTTTTTCGATAAAACCCTCGACCACTTTGTACCAGTCATCATCATGCTATAAAGTTAGAATATTTTCATGTAGATTCGTCTGAAGAGGTAGCACCAAATATATGTGTGGTCTCCGACTCAATGCATATTCCACTCAGTTCAATGTTACTTTTATGTAAGTAATCTCGAAGTCATACTCGCTAAGAAACTCCAACCAACGTCATTGTCACACGTTCAGGTCACTTTGTGTAAATATGTAGGCTATGAAATAAATCCAGTCATCAATCTAGATAATCAGTTTACATACTCCATTAAACATGCAGATTCAAGCATAAATCCTACAACAATCTACCATACAAAAATGAAGAGAGTGTATCATTTCCTGATTGCCTGCTCCGAGTGACATCCTGCGTGCTCTGTGCAACTCCCACATGCTGACCGACGAGACTTCACCGGTACCTTCTAGCCAATTCTAGGGGTACTCTTCTTCCCCCTTATCCCCCTAAGCTGCAAAGGGGCCACACACACTATCCGAAGATTCAACTAGCTCCCATCTCGCCTCGCAAAGCTGAGCTAGCACTTCTCACCGATCTGGATGTCCCAACTCCCACAAGATAAGTCGGTCAAGTATAGATTTCTGCAGCGTAACATTACGCAAACATAAAATCTCCTTCATCTTTCTCTTCCCTCCATTATATAGAGTTTCAAAGTCCTTTACCTTCCCAAAATCCCATTTAATTTAATGTTTAATAAATTAAATCCTAAAAATCCTCCCTGTACAAGTGTCACCCATCCCCTTCATTCCTCCATAAATTAATTTCTTTAATTAATTAATAGCCTTATTTCCCTCAACCACCTAGAGTCACTCCTAGAATCGCTCCTAGGTGTCTCCAAAATCCCTTACAGGTTTTAATGACTTTCCCCATTATTAATTAGCTAGTTCAGTTTAAAATTAGAAAGCTCTTAAATTCTAGATACCTTACTAAGTTTAACTTTCTGTTTTTTCCCTTACGTTTCCATTTTCTTTTTATGTTTCCCTCTTTTCCTAGTTTCCTGAATATCTTAGATTTCCCTCTTTCCCCTTTTCATTTAGAACTCAAATTGGTAGGTGTAGAAATTAACCTTTTTTTGTCTTTTTCCTTTTTAATTAATAAAATTTAAATTATCATAAAATAATAAAACAATTATTTCCCTTTTTAAATTTTATCCTAACAGATTTTTATGAATAATTTAAATTGCTTACCCCCTTCTTGTTACAAGATTTAACGAAGATTATAATTATTATTTAGGTTGTTTTATTTTTATTTTGTATATATATATTTTAAAAAGATAAAATTTAACCAGTAACATAATTTAGACGTAGACCTTAAATTTTCATGCTGGGAAACATTTGATTAGGGAAATTGTTTTAAAAATTCTTATGTAATGTACCCCAAAAATTGTCACAACAAAATATTTTGTTTGTACAATTATCCTTGCATAGTTTCGATATTCAAGCAATTAAGTTTTCTGTTATAAAGCTTGAGTCTGAAAGTTTGTTAGAGACCTTACTGTCATTGATTGTCTTTACTATGCAACTTAAAAATTCCTACTCGACGATACAATAAGTGTATACTCATGTCTTCATTGTTATTTAAAGTCTTGTAAAAATTGCCAATATTTTCTTATTTGATGATGTCTATAAAACCAACACAGATTTAACTATACGAGTGACTTGTAAACATGTATGTTACTTACATACCTCTAATCAAGAGGAAGATTCTCCAATCAACACACAACAACTCCTGAAATCGCGAAAAGTGACCAGCATGTCGGGATTTCGGAGTTCGAGATTTCGCGAGTACAACATCCAACATCAATGCACAACAATTCCCGAAATCGCGAAAAGTGACCAGCATTTCGGGATTTCAAAGTTCAGGATTTCACGAATACAACAACTAACATCAACACACAACAACTCCCGAAACTGCAAAAAGTGACCAACACTTCAGGATTTCAAAGTTTGGGATTTCGCGAGTACAAAAGCCAAACATTAACAGATACAAACCTCCGAAATGCAAAACAAAGTGAAGGTTGGACTAGCGCTTCAGGGTTTCAGGGTTTGAAACTTCGTGAGTTCAAGTGCCCCAAACTTCAACATATACGAACTTCTAAAATGCGAAAAAAGAAAGGTGAGACCCGCATTTCGGGATTTCGGGGTTCGAAACTTCGTGAGTTCCAGTGTCCAACATCAACATAAACAAACTTCCAAAATGTGAAAAAGGAAAGATGAGACCTTCATTTCAGGATTTCGGGGATCGAAACTTCGCGAGTTGTTGTGCCCAACATCAACATACATAAACTTCTGAAATGTGAAAAGGAAAGGTGGGGCCTGCATTTCAGGGTTTCAGGCTTCGGGACTTCGTGAGTTCAAGTACCCAAACAACAACATCTGCAAACTTCCAAAATGTGAAAAAGGAAAGGTGAGACCCGCATTTTGGGGTTTCTGGGTTCGGGATGTCGTGAGTTCCAGTGCCCTAACATCAACATAAACAAACTTTTGCAAAGAGAAAAAAAATGTTGAGCACTTCGGGATTTCAGGGTTCAGAATCCCGCGACTTCAAAAGCCAAAACATCAAACACAAAGAATTCCTGAAATTGCGAAAAGGAACATGGAACTAACATTTTGGGATTTCGGGGTTTAGATTTTTAGGTTTTCAAATACCAAACAACAACACACAACAACTTTCGAAAATGCGAAAAGTGGAAGGATGTGGGACCAACACATCGATATTTTGGGATTCGGGGTTTTGGGGTTTGGAAAAGCAAGGGACTTTGCATAGATGTAACCAACAAGTCCTGAATGCCAAAATTCACATTATTTTCATAATTCCAAGATTTTTCCTTGTACTAGTATCCTTACTTTCGTTCTGTGAGACAGTAGGTGTGGAAGGATTCAATATCCATTTACCTAATAGAATTCTGAAGGTCTAACTAATGATTTTTATACGCTTATATTCTATAAAAGGGTACAATAGGATAACAATTTTCTGTATAAGGTAATTTCTATTATATTCACTTAGAGACACTTTTAATCAATGTATTATATGTTAACAATACTAGATCTGTGCATCTAGTATATACATGAATGTGAATTTTATTCCATAAGAGTTTGGATGTCTATTACGAATTTTGTGACGATAGATAGAAAGATTACATTCACGAAGGTAATTTTATCTTCCGCAACAAATATATATATATATATACTTCAAGTGTCATATGTTAACATTTCAGCAGACGTATTATAACTATATATAGATACAAATTTCCTTCACACATATTCCTCACACAAAAAGATATTATCATTCAATTAGTTTACTTAACGCAATTAGATATAATCACCCAATAGATACATGACATCAATCAAATGTAGCCATTCAAAATAGAGAAGGGTAGATCAACACATCTGAATCCAATCCGTAGAAAGACAAAGGGAACAACCATGTTCCTCCCAACCATAGAACAGGGCAGCCAAAATCACTTTCCCAATTCACCCCCTAGCCCAACCATGAATCCATGAAGGCGAACTTCAAAAATCCTCCCAAACAATGTCCTTCAATTCCAATAGTTATCCTCTTGTCTCACACTTACTCAACAATGCTCATAACAACAAGGAAAATCTATTTCAGCAGGCTCCTCTTGCCTCACACTCAATCCATAGTGTTCATAACAACAAGAGAGCTCAAAGAAATCTTTTCCCCAACATACTTGGTAGCATCCTACCTCCTCGCATATGCTATTTATCAATTTTTTTGCCCGGGTCTTTTTTCCCTCCTTTGGGGATTTTCATAGCTCTCTTAATCCCTGATTTTCAGGGGCTGCTAGTGGCCAAATATCTAATTTGCCACTTCTCATAATCATCCTAGAGGCAGTTCCAACATGTTCCCCACTCATGGAGTCTTAGTCAGTTGATTTTAACATGGTTGTTCCATTTGTCCTCCTGCAATTAATATAAATATTTTGTTGTGATACAAGTGTCATAGTCAAATAGTTAGTTGAGTCCAAACAGATCTCTTTCCAACAGTCATAATAATTAAATACAATTATTAAATTCAAAATTCAGAATTGCCATAAATGGAAGAAATTTTCCAGATTCAAATTTGCCAAAAATAGAAATAAATTTCCAGCACATTAAATTTTTTTTTTATTTCTGGGGGATGTCACATCCTTTCCCCCTTAAGTAAAACACTATCCTTAGTGTTCATTTCTTTCCTGGAATAGAAATGGATGACATTTCTGCAAATCTCCTTCCAATTCCCAAGTGGCCTCCTCAGGACTAAAGTGCTTCCATTGCACCTTTACCTGAGAGATGACTCTGTTCCGAAGTGCTATTTCTCTCTGGTCCATAATGCGCAGGGCTTCCACCTGGAACTCGCCTTTGGGTTCCACCTACACCAAGTTCCAATCAATCATATGAGTAGGGTCATGAATATACTTTTTCAACAAAGAAACATGAAATACATTATGAATTCTTAGATTAGCTGCAAGTGCAAATTGATATGCCACGGGTCCAATTTGAGCTAGTATCTCAAAGGGCCCAAAAAACCTGGGTGCCAGCTTGGCACAGTTCCCTAAATTCAACAATCTTTTTCAGACTTTGACCTTCAGATAAACATGGTCTCCCACTTGAAATTCCACATGTCTTCTTTTCTGATCTGCATAGCTCTTATGTCTGTCATGTGTTTCTTTCAAGTTCTATTGTACCTTCCTTACCATGTTCTCCATTTCTTGGAGAATCTCTGGTCCAACCATGATTCTATCAGTTGGGTTATCCGAGCTAGTTGGAGTTGTACACTTTCTATCATATAGTATTTCGAAAGGGATCAACTTAGCTGAAGTTTGGTACCCATTGTTATATGCAAATTCTACCAAGTGTAGGTAGTCTTCCCACTTTTTCGGCTTTGTTATTACATATATGCATAGCATATTCTCTATGATTTGATTTGTCCTTTCGGTCTGTCCATCTGTTTGTGGATGATAACTCGTACTAAAATTCAAATTAGTATTTAGTCCTGCAAACAATTCCTTCCAAAAAGAAGATGTGAATTCTACGTCTCTATCTGAAATCATCATTTTACGAATACCATGTAGTCTAAAAATTTATTTCATGAATATTTCAGTGATATTAATAGCTTTAAAAGTAGACTTTACAAGAATAAAGTGTGCAGACTTACTGATTTTATCGATTACAACCATGATTGAATCATTCTATTTCTTAGTTTTTGGCAAACTTGTTATAAAGTCCAGTGATATGGTCTCCCACTTCCATTATGGTACTAGTAGTGGTTGTAATAGGCTGGTTGGATGCTGGTGTTCGGCCTTAACCTGCTTACAATCTTGGCACCTAGCCAAGTATTCTGTTGTTTCTCCCTTCATGTTAGGCTAGTAAAATAGTTTTCTGAGTGCTATTATTGTCTTCTGGTAACCTAGATGGCCAGAATACGGTTTCTTATGCACTTCATCTGAAACAATTAATTTTAACTCTGCTCAATCCGGTATGTACAGTCTTTTTTAAATCTTAAAAGTCCTTTCTTGTCGATACTTATATCTGGTTTATTTGGGTTTGTGATACTATTTTGAAATTCTGCCATCATCTTAGTGTAATTTCCATCGTTAACACCTGTCGTTCTTATTCTTTGTTCCAAATCACTTTCTGCCTTGCTGATATTTATCTCAAATAACCCATAGATTCTGTGGCTTAAAGCATCTGCTACTTTATTTTCCTTACCCTTGATATGTCTGACCTCGAAGTCGAATTCACTCAAGAAGGCTAGCCACATTGCTTGCCTTTCATTAAGTTCTGGTTGGTTAAACAGATATTTCACTCCACTATTATCCGTCAATAGTAGGAATTTGTTGCCCATTATATAGTGTCGCCACATTTTTAAGGCATGTATTATTGCTGCCAATTCTAAGTCATGAGTGACATAATTTTGCTTGTGTTCCTTTAATTTCCAGGACTCATAACAAATCACGTGCCCTTCCTGAGTTAGAACACCACCTAATGCCTCTTTACTTGCATCAACGCATACTGTGAAGTCTTTATCTGGGTCTGCTACCTTCAAAATTGGCACTGATGTCAATAATTCTTTTAGCTTGTTAAAACTGTCTTGACACTTTTGTGACTAGTTAAACTTGGTCCCTTTCTTTTGTAATGACGTGATAGGGTAGGCTATCTTGGAGAACCCTTCTATAAATTTGTGGTAATATCCGGTATTCCCATGAATGACCAGATACCTACCACGTCCTTATGTACTGGCCATTCCATAATGGATTTTATCTTTTCTGGGTCTACGACAATACCTTCTGAGGAAATGACATGTCCTAAATATTGTATTTCCTTTTGATAAAAGTCATAATTGTCAAATTTTGCGTATAGTATTATTAAGTGTTCATCATGTTCCTCCTTCATTTTAGAATAGACTAGAATATCATTGATAAATACTACTACAAACTTGTCTAAGTACTGGTTGAAAATGTTGTTCATCAAGAACATAAACGTGGTTGGTGCATTAGTGAGTCCAAAAGGTATGACTACAAACTCGTAGTGTCTGTATATTGTTTGAAAAGTTGTTTTGTTTATGTCCTGGTCCTTTATCCTAACTTCATGATAACCAGATCGTAAATCCAATTTTGAGAAGATCTTGGCCCCCCCAACCTGATCGAACAGATCATTTATCCTAGGTAAGGGGTATTTGTTCTTAATGGTTACCTTGTTTAGTTGTCTATAATCGATACATAGTCTTGGAGTACCGTCTTTCTTTTTCACAAAGAGGACTAGTGCTCCCCATGGCGAGACACTTGGTCTGATATACTCATTATCCAACAATTCGTATAATTGTATTTTTAATTATGTCAGTTATGGTAGACTCATTCGATAGGGTTCTCTTGAGATAGGGTTTGATCCGGGTAGTAAGTCTATGGAGAAATCTATTTCTCTCCTGGGAGGCAATTCTGTTATCTCATCAACAAACATGTCTCTGAATTCATGTAGGACAACAAAGTCTTCTAACTTGGGCTTATATTTTTTTTCTAATAGATTTGTTACTTGGATGGCGTAAACTTGACATCCCTTTCTAATACATTTCTTGAATTGCATCACTGAAACTTGTCTGACTGACACAGGTTTTGGTATGCCTTGGGTTGTTCTAACAATGCCAAAATTATCTTTGTAGCTAAGTATCTTTGTATAACAGTCTATTACTTCTTTGTGTTGTTCCAACCAATCCATCCTGATAATCATAACATAAGATCCTAGTGGTAGGATGTTCAGATTGGTCCTTATCTTTTGACCATCTAAGATGAACTCAAGATCAGAAATAAAGTTGACTACTTTTGTTTTCGTACCTGTTGCTAGTTGTACAAGCCAAGATTTTGCATGCTTTTGTTTCTTAAGTTTATTCGACTCTACTACATCGAGAGTGATATAACTTAATGTAGCTTCAGGGTCAATTAAAACAAAAATTCAAGTGTCATGGATTTTACCTTTGATTTCTATCACCGAGGACTAGTGGTCAGCTTGTCGACCATCTATGGCTACATTTATGCGATGCAAACTTCTTCCCATGTCTCCCACTGTTGAGGATTCCTGTAAATTGTGAATAGCAGTTCTATTTGCTGTAATTAAATGTGGATAGTTCCTCCTTAGATGAGGCTCTCCACACTCCCAACACTTTAATGGCTCGTCGGAGTTGTCCCCAAACTTCTTTATTCTCAGGTTTACCAGTTTACCGCTACCTTGCGTATTCAGATGATTGGAGTGAAAATCCTTCCTTGGGAAACTTTTTCTACATTATAATAAGGAGCTGGCTGGTATCCCTTCTTTCGCTGGTGCATTCCATCTTGCTTCTTATCCTTCCAGGTCTTGGGAAACTCTATCCATTGTTTATACTGGTCATAGCACACTTGTGCCTTCCTGAATGCCTCACTCAAGGATTTGGGGCTGTCAAACTCAATTCGGTCCCTGTAGGACTGTTGTAAATAGCTTAAGAATTGCTGGATTTTTACCTTATACTCCCGGATGTATGATACGAACCTTAGTAGTTGCAAGGATTTATTTATAAGGTCCTCCATAGTCATTTGTCCGAGTCGTAACTCATAAAATTATTTCATATTCCTTTCATAATAGCTTTCAGAAACGTATTGTTTCTTAAAATACTTCTTAAAGTCGCACCATTCCAACTATTTCTCCTTTAGACCCTTGGCCAATTTCAGGTCCTGCCACCAAATGTTGGCTTTCCCCTTCAGATTGTAGATGACCATTTTGAATTTCATGTTACTAGAATAGTTGTAGATTTGGAAGTATTTTTTGATGTCCAAAAACCATGCCTTACCTTCTTCTCCTGGCCTGGATTCTCCATCAAAAGTAGTTGGTTTAATCTTTTTAAATTCTTCTTCAAGGTGGTCAGTTTGTTTTCTTTTTTTGTCTGGTATGGTTTTGTCTTCAACAGAAGGTGTCCCTTTAGACGAACTGTCTCCTTTTTCTGTCTTCGCACTAGAATTCTTGGAGGCCCTATTGCTGACCTCTTCCTCATGGTTATCATCTTTTAGGATTTTCTTGGTTACTATACTATGCAGCATGACTTCATTTATCTCTTGTTGTTCCTGTTGTGCCTTCTTCAATTTTTCATTGTCGGCCTTGAAAACCTGTAGTTCAACAATAAGGTTCCTCATTGTTTCCAACACCTCTGTGGGTGAGATTCCATCATTGTTCTATCTTGGATCTTCAGGAGGTCCTTGTTGTGGATTCTCTTCCACCCTGATTTCTGCACCGTCTTGAGCTGCCATTATTCAACACAAAACATAAAAGCTTTTTATTTGTAATCCACAAGATTTATTAGTTTTTTCATAAATCATAATATATACTATGCAATCAATGTGTCCATGTTTAGGCCCAGTGTTGTAACTTTTTCTCTGATACCATATGTAATGTACCCCAAAAACTGTCACAATTGTTTTTTTTTTTGTACAATTATCCTTGCATAGTTTCGAGATTCAAGCAATTAAGTCTTCTATTATAAAGCTTGAGTCTGAAATTTTGTTAGAAACCTTACTGTCATTGATTTTCTTTACTATGCAACTTAAAACTTCACACTCGACGATACAATAAGTGTATACTCTTGCCTTCAATGTTATTTAAAGTCTTGTAAAAATTACCAATATTTTCTTATTTGATGATGTCTATAAAACTGGCACAGATTAACTATATGAGCGACTTGTAAAAAGGTATGTTACTTCCATACCTCTAATTGGGAGGAATATTCTCCAATCAACACACAACAACTCCCGAAATCGTGAAAAGTGACCAGCATGTCGGGATTTTGTGAGTACAACAGCCAACATCAATGCACAACAATTCCTGAAATCGTGAAAAGTGACCAGCATTTCTAGATTTCGGAGTTTGGGATTTTGCGAATACAATAGCTAACATCAACACACAACAACTCCTGAAACCGCAAAAAGTGACCAACACTTCGGGATTTCGGAGTTCGGGATTTCGCGAGTACAAAAGCCAAACATCAACATATACAAACCTTCGAAATGCGAAACAAAGGGAAGCTTGGAGTAGCGCTTCAGGGTTTCAGGGTTCAAAACTTTGTGAGTTCAAGTGCCCCAAACTTCAACATATACGAACTTCCAAAATGCCAAAAAAGAAAGGTGAGACCCACATTTCCAGATTTCGAGTTTCAGAACTTCACGAGTTCCAGTGTCCAACATCAACATAAACAAACTTCCAAAATGCGAAAAAGGAAAGGTGAGACCCACATTTTGGGATTTCGGTGTTCGGAACTTCGCGAGTTCTAGTGCCCAAAATCAACATACATAAACTTCTGAAATGCGAAAAGGAAAGGTGGGGCCCGCATTTTGGGGTTTTGGGGTTCGGGACTTTGTGAGTTCAAGTACCCAAAAAACAACATCTGCAAACTTCCAAAATGTGAAAAAGGAAAGGTGAGACCCGCATTTCGGGGTTTTGGGGTTCGGGACTTCGTGAGTTCCACTTCCCAAACATCAACATAAACAAACTTCCGAAAAGCAAAAAAAAATGCCCAACACTTCGGGATTTCGGGGTTCAGAATCCCACAACTTCAAAAGCCAAAACAACAAACACAAACAATTCCCAAAATTGCAAAAAGGAACGTGGAACTAACATTTCAGGATTTCAGGTTTCGGGGTTTCAGTGTTTCAAATACCAAACAACAACACACAACAACTTCTGAAAATGCGAAAAGTGGAAGGATGTGGGACCAACACATCGAGATTTCGGGATTCGGGGTTTCGGGGTTTGGAAAAGAAAGGGAACTTCGCATAAATGTATCCAACAAGTCCCAAATGCCGAAATTCACATTATTTTCATAATTCTAAGATTTTGCCTTGTACTGGTATCCTTACTTTCGTTCTGTGAGACAATAAGTGTGGAAGGATTCAATATCCATTTAACTAACAGAATTCCGAAGGTCTAACTAATGAGTTTTATATGCTTATATTCTTTAAAAGGG
>SNQJ01S0004950.1:316427-340667 GCA_010110895.2 Picea sitchensis | reverse complement strand
TAACCAAATATTTTTGTCATTAATTAATAAGATTCATAATACTTATAAAAATGTTGAGGTTGTATCTATTGAATTGTATACTTTATCTCTTCCAGTATCCATGGGTATTTTTGTAAATAGAGCTGAGAATGGTATCCTTGAAGATACATTTGAAGAAGCCATAAAGGTAGAGAAATACATGCTCAGCCTAAAAGGAAACTCTGGGCTTAACAGTGACCAAAGAACATAATCTAATTCAAAGAAGTAAATTCTCCCAACACAAGCTCTTACTGACAAAAAGGACCAAGACTCCATGGATATGGAAAGCCTGCAAAGAATAGTTAAAAAAATCACTAATGAGATTGTTTATATGAAGAAAATCGCTAGGGAAAACATTCCTACAAGATTTTTTTTCAAAACCCCTTTTAGAAAGACTATACCTCCAACAAACAAAAACCCTTCTCCTATAAAGGGAATCAACATGGAGGATATTGTTAATGTGATTAAAGCTCTTACCTATGGGGAATCTTCCTTGGGTGGACAAGATGAAGAAGAAGGAGAGGAGAAGACCAATGAAGAAGACCAATCAGGTAATTATAAAGAAGACTCCAAACTAGAAGCTTATTAATTATGGGATATCTCTGACAATTTGTTTAGAGGAGATGAAGATGACGATTATGTTGGAGAAATGAATTTATATCATAATGCATATAACACTAGGACTAAATGTTTTCCTGCTATAGTAGATTCTCCTTCAACCTTTGAGAATGGAAAGAAATCATCAACCACCCAGAAATATCCTTTTACCACAATAACTCCATCTTCCCTTGCTTTGAATAGTTTTGAATATGATTTTCTAGAAGACATGAAAAAGACATGAACTAATATTTCCCTGTATGAATTATTGAAGTCACCTCAAATACAAGAAATTTTTATCAACGCTCTTCAGGAAGCATCTGCAGGAAAAGGTAAACATTCTAATGTAGTGGAAAACATAGTAAATATAAAAGTTGTACAAAGTTTAGATTCTGGAAAGAAAACTACTAAGAAGTAATCGAATGTCAATGATTCTTTGATTGGAAATAAGTCAAGATCTACTACCCCTCCTTTTCACCTAACATTTGAAATATTTAATAGGAATGTACACAATTGCATGGTTGATTCTGGTGCCTCATCAAATATAATGCCTTATGTTGTGCACCAAAAGTTGAATTATGAACTAGGGAAATGTGATACTCAAATTGTACAATTGGACAGGTCAAATGTGAAGGTTTTTGGAGAATTGAAAAATGTTTTGATAAGGATGGATTCCAATCCTAAATTCCATCAAACAATCAATATCATTGTGGTAGACATTCCTTAATCATATGGTCTCCTATTGAGTAGAGACTGGTCTGCACTTTTAAAAGGATATTTTTCCACTGACTGGTCTCATCTGTGGCTTCCCTATAATGGTAAACAAGACCAAATAAAAGTGGATCAAGAGAGGTATATGAAGCACATTGTAGCATATCTCAATGATCCCAATGAGACCATAATGTTCAATCATTCAATCTTGGGAAATTACTACTCAGATACTTTCTTTGGAAATTTTACTGTTGATACCTCTCCACACGTGGAAATAGACAAGCAATTTGAAATCCTCCATTGTACCCAGATTGTTGAGACTAACTATAATATACTAGATGGTAAAGATACTAACTTAGTTATATATGTAAATACTAACTCGAATGAAGATGCTAACCTAGTTAAAAGCACTATGTTAGGTTAAGACCCTAACATGTGGACTTTGTTTTTTGATGGATCCAAGTCTAATGAGGGTGCAACTGCTAGTTGCATTCTTAAAGTCCCTAAAGGTAATAAATTATTAATAACATGTAGGTTATAATTTGAATGCACAAATAATACCCCGATGTATGATGCCCTGATTCAGGGGCTAAGAAAAACAACTGACATGTAGGTGAAAATTTTGAAAGTTTTTGGTGACTCTGAGATAAATATCACACAGGTACACAACATTGTACATTTCATTTCTAGACACCTAGAAAATTATGAGCAAGAGATATGGAAATTGATTAAAATTTTTGAGGATTTTAACATTAGTCCTATTCCTTGAACAATGAATTTTGATGCAAACTTTTTAGCTAATGTAGCCTCCAAATTAATTCCATCAGAAGGATTAATGCTTGACACTTTTTCCGTGGAATTGTTATACATTCCCTCATTACTAGACAACATTACCAATTGGAGGGTGTTTGGTTATGAACAACATATCATCATCTTCATAAGAATGAAAAATAACTTTAAATATTCGACCATTGGTGAGGTGCACCATGATCAAGCATTGAACAATTAGACAACACACCCTTCAGATGAAGATGTTAAAGATAAGAAAACCTCAAAGAACTCCATTCCAAAATATTTGGTGAGGTTAGAAAATATATATGACATTCAGTATAAGTTCAAGAAGGTAACTAACTGCAAGACAAATAGTTCATCCATGCAATATGAGGTAATTAACTTGGGAATAGATAAGAACCCTCAAATGGTCAATCTTGGAACCAACTGCTCTCATGCTAAAAAACATGTCTTTATTAGTTTGTTCAGAGAATATAAAGATATATTTGCATGGAAATATGATAATCTAAATTTTTTTGACACTAACATCATCCAACATGTAATCCTAATGAAACCTGATACAAAATCCTTTCAACAGAAATTAAGGAAAATGCATCCAAATATGGAACCTCTGGTCAAAGGTGAATCAAACATGCTATTAGATGCTAAAATTATTTTCCCTGTAAGACATACATGATGGATAGCCAACGTAGTCCCTATAAGGAATAAAAATGGAGATATTAGACTATGTGTTGATTTCATGAATTTAAATAGAGCCTCTAAGAAAGATAATTATCTTGTTCCTCCTATTGAGTAGATTTTATATTGTGTCTCTTGATCTAAATTTCTATCTCCCCTAGATGTTTTCTCAAGATATAACCAAGTCCTGGTTTCCCATGATGATCAGTTGAAAACCACCTTTAGAACTAAATGGGGAACATATTCCTATAGAAAAATGTCATTTGGACTCATAAATGTTGAGGCTACATTTTAGAGAGCTATGGACTTAGAATTCAGGGGACTGATTGATAAATTTGTTGTAGTATAACTAGATGATGTCACTATATTCTCAAAGAATAGAAAATATTATGTTCATCATATTAGGAAAAAATTTGACAGATGTAGAAGATATGGTATTTCTATTAACCTTGAGAAATCCATTTTTGTAGTAGATGAAGGAAAACTTCTAGGTTTTGGGTATCCAAATTAGGAATTATGATTGATCCAGATAGCAGTGAGGCCATATCAAAGATTTCCTTCCCATATAATAAGAAATCTATGCAATCTTTCCTAGGAAAAGTCAATTTTGTGCACAAATTTGTCCCAAATTTTTCAGAAATTGTGAAGCCTTTGCAACACATGATCAAGAAGAATGATGAATCCAGATGGGGCCCTACAGAAAAGTAATCCTTCATTAAAATTAGGAAATAAATAGAAAAAGTTCCATCTTTAAGGATCCATGATTTTAAAGAAGATTTCATCTTATATGCATTTTCTTCCGACACTGCATTCACAATAGTTCTCACTCAGAAAGATGATGAAGGAAAGGAATTCCCTATTGCATTCATTAGTTTAGGGCTACAAGGAGTAGAGATGAACTATACTAAAGTGGATAAACATGCATATGATGTCTTTAAAGAAATAAATTATTTACCCTTTAGACCTTATCTTCTTAAATATAGAACCAAGGTAATGGTGTTGTACTCTGTAGTTAGAAATCTGTTGGTAAAAAAATATTTGGGAGAGAAACGAGCTTGCTGGATGAATACCTTACAAGAGTATGACCTGGAGATAAATCCTACAAAAATAGTGAAAGTGTAAGGACTCTGCAAACTTGCAACAGAGTTAAAAGAAACACTGAACGATGAGGAAGACATGTATAACCAAGCATCCCTAATTGTGGATGCAATTTGTTACATCCCTGCTCCCATTGACTATTGGTACTATGAGTTGAAATATTTCCTAACTCATGGTAGTTCCAAAATATACTTGGAACCTAGAAAAAGGATATCTCTTAGACTGAAATCAACACAATACCAGCTCATCAATGAAATTCTTGTTAGAAGAAATTATGATCATGTTCTTATGATATATCTTGAAAAATCAGATGTAGAAAAGGTCCACTATGAGCTGCATGATGGTCTTTCTCGAGGAAATTTTGGAGGGGACACCACAACACAAAAAATTCTTAGGGAAGGATATTACTAGCCTACAATGTTCAAAGATTCCCATTCATATGTAAGTAAATGCGAGATTTGTCATAAGTCAGCCGAGAGGGAAAACATGTATGTTTTTCCTTTACAACCTATATCAGTTGATAGTCCCTTTCAATAGTGGGGTTTAGACATCATTGGGGAAATCAATCCTAATTCCTCCCAAATCCATAAATATTTATTGAAAGAAAGTGATTACTTCAAAAGGTGGACTGAAGTTGTGCCTTTGAAAATAGTAAATGAAAACCATGTGATTTCTTTCCTTAAATCCCACATCATTACCAAGTTTGTCATTCCCCAATCTTTAGTATTTGATAATGCAAAATAAATTTCATCACTAAAATTGACTTAATTTTCACTTGAAAAGAATATAAAAATTCACTCTGAGTTTGCATTTAGCACTTTGTGTATGAACTTGGCTTGTGAGTGGGATTTCCCACTTCATTGGGAAATCCCACATCATAGAGCCTTTAAACCCTTTACTTATTCAATTAGGTGGACATCATTTTAGTGATCCTTTTTCATTTTTTTAGCAATCGTCACATGATTTCAAGAATTAGTGGGTCATCCAATATGGGAGGACATATTCCCACATCCCCTAATGTGACTAGAAGAGTCATAATGTCCATCTCCATTCCACTAGTTAGTGGGATAGATACTTCCACTTCTATACCTCAGACATTAGGTGTTCCCTTTGTGGAATGCCACTCATCACATCTCTTCCTTCCACTATTTTACCACAATTTAGTATGCCCACTGTCAATCCATCAATGCCTATGTCTGTATTCATTTTCGGTAGAGGAAAAATCCTTGGTTTTATTGATAGGAGTGGGTTCACACCTATTTCTAGTATACCCCTAGGTAGTCCAACAATACCTAACACTATTTTACTTTTGGTTGGAACTTTAATCCTAGGTTTGGCTTACTGAACAACATTTCTATCATCTTTGGGGGTATCAATGTCCTCGAGGATAGTAGTATGGGGGGGTCTATAATTCCATTACGACCGCAATTTCCGTCATTAATCCATCAAAAAATGTCTTTCTTAGTGACCTTGAATTTATTGGATCTATCTTGATTGAAAATGAACCCATCAAGAATCAACTCACATAGTCAGTAATACCCATGAAATTACCATCAGACATACCCAAGTTTGACGGAAAGCTTGGAGAAGATCCTTCCATGCATGTCATGAATTTCCACTTGTGGTGTTCATATAACTCATTAGTGGAAGATATCATAAGGTTTCATATTTTCCAAAGAACCTTGATATGGAGAATCACAAAATGGTATATTGAATTATTAGGCACTTCATTTAGCAATTTTTATATTTGGCAATGCCATTTTTGACACATTTCCAACTTCCCATATGATATGAGTCTGGAACCAAAATTTTGATGTATTTATGTTAGAATAAAACCACGCTTATCTCTAATAATATCCATGAATGGAGATGGTGGAATATGATCATTAGAGATAAAATTTTGGATCAATGTCTAGCAAATTGGTTTGTGAAGTTATTGCTACCTCAAATAGGCAAGGAAGTGGCTATGTTAGGAGTTGTAACTGAAGAAGAAGTGATTTTATGTGCTCAACATCTAGCTTTGATTAATTCTTAGTCTAGCATGTTATATGATTTAACCTTACATTCTCCTAGGCCATCAATGGATCCATCCAAAACTATCCTAGGACCACATGTCGATGGTGTGGTTGGTTTAGTTTCCCATTCTTTTGTTGGCCAATTGACTAGACAAATGGGTCAAATGACCATATCATCTAATCCATCTATGATGGCACCAACATCACAAAATGTCTCATTCTCTACTCAAACCTATGACATTCATTCAATACAATCCACAAATCCAAATAATGCTTAGAAACCTAGAGGTAAATGAAAGAATAGAAAGAAAAATTCTAATGTTGAGCAGGGGACTACATATTATCAAAATGATAATGCAGGAGGTATTAAAGAGAAGAAGTTAAAGTTTCCATGCAATATTTGAAATGGAGACCATCTTACTCACCAATATATTTAGATGGATGATATTATTTGATACTTAGCTTAGCAGGGAGTTCAAAAACTACCCATCATATTAATGAATACTTTCACACTACAACAACAACAAATGGTTGAAACAAGCCCTCCACCTCTACAAGGGGGCACATAGGGTAATCCCCTACAATGGAGCAATGCCACGAATGCCAATGTATACATGTGTGATCAAGGCATCCATATTTAGAACATATCTCATAATTAGGAGAGTTTTGAGAGTGGTCATTCTCTCTTCATATTAGCTTGGTGACCCTTTGCAAATAGAGAATTCATCCTTTGATATAATGGTTTTCCCACCCAAGGTTGTTATACAAAGGTCTACACATAACCCTAATTCCCAAGGTTGTTATACAAAGGTATACTCACAACCCTAATGCTCAAGGTTGTTATACAAAGGTCTACTCACAACCCTAATTCCCAAGCCACTCACAATTATAGTATTGTTGAGGATTTGGTCAAAGCACCTTGTGTTATGTCTGCCTTACACAACATAAATCATTGTTGATAACAATTGGAAAAGTTGATCCCTTAAACACTCATCTATTTACATTTGACATTGACCAGAGTTGGCCTAAGCTGCCCCACTAGATAGCTTTCTAGATACAAGTATCTTTGTGTTATAGAAATATTTACCTCACCCCATACAAATTGCTTAGAAGGCCTTTTCCATTTCCCTATGCAAACTTGAAATCCCTTTTTGCAATTCCCAGAGCTAAAAATTGTATTTTTCCACATATACGCACCCTAACAACTATGCAACATGTGTATACGCATATTCCACTTGTCAGTGGTTCCATGGGTGCTTACTATAGTGTTGGTGTTAGCATGTATAAAGATTCGTATTTGATGGGTACTTTCACCCTGCGTCTGCCATTCAATCCTTCAAACTCAGCTCCTATATGTATGATATCATTGGGTACTATTGAATCACAAGGTGGTTCTTCAGCTTCTAGATTGGTTTTGTCTAATGTCTTAGATGTCAATAAGGATCCTTGGGTGGTGCCTCATCCTTCAAAGGTAGAGTCATTTGGAGAAGGTATGCTGACTGAGAACAATAGAGATTTCATCTCAAGTAATCCAATCAACATGGACCAATGCTAATCAGAATCTCCATCATGATATGGAATATGATCAGTTCACTTTACCCATGTGGGTCGTCTACCCTTCTAGTTCATGTGATTTATTGGATATTGAGTTTCCTTTGGACGAGGCTATCCTTGAAGCCATGACTATGGTTGATAGACCATTGGAAGATATGCATCATCAATTATCATTTCTTTTCAAGCTAGAACAATTAGTGGTTGACAGGAAAATCCTTGTTTCAAGTAGAGATATTGAGAGGTACCAATGCCCCATGCTAACACATGATGTGTCTATGGTGGAAAACTTGGTGAAAATTTCGAATAATATACCTCCTGACATCTCCATGAAGCTTGGCCCTTTCAAAGACTTTTGGGATGCATTTTCTGGGTGATCTAGTGAAATGCCAAGCTTTAACTTGATCATGTCTAGGATTTATTTTTTAGAACTCACCACTAAATTTTCTATTCTAGTCCATACCAAAAATGAATGTCTCATATATTTACCATGTCTTGATGAGCATCAGGTTGCAATAACTGATGAGATTTATAAGTGTGTTAGTCCTCGAGTTGTTTCTAATTGAAATCACAACTTGGTTTTTGTTTATGATTGGAATCATGATATGCTAGGAATATGGAAATTTGAACCTGTGTGGCGTGGCCTTGACATGGTGTGCCACATGTTGCTGACAAAGGCCCATGAGTTCATGGATTACAAAAATAATCCTTGACCCGAGCATCGTAATGGGCTCTACTTGAAGAAGTACTATGCATAAGAAGCAATGTTGTGTAGTGCTTTGTACCATATTGTATTTTTAAGGCTTTTGTTTTTAAAGTTTTGCATTACAAAGCACGAGTTGTTATCAGAGGTTTATATTGGATTTATTAACTTTTGAACTAGTGTTGTTGATCATGTATAGAGAACTTTGGAGACATTTCCTTTAGTATTTTTATGACGATCTTTATTGAATAGTGAGGTATATGTTTCGATCTAGCATATAGCGATAGGTTTTTCCCTACATTCCAATGTTGCATTATTAACCATCTCTTTGTCAACATTATTCCTTAGATTCTATCCCACTAGGTTACGACATTATCCTTTCTCTCTATTGTATGTCATAATGTAGTGCCTACCTTACATGGGCTATGCTATTTATCATTCCCTTTGCCATTTGGCGCCCATGTTGGATTTATCCATAGGCCCATGAACTTGTATTTAGCAATTCTATGACTTAAAAGTTGAGACCTTATGCTTCTCTCTTAATCTTTTTCTAACCATGTCCTGAAGGAGTTTGGGTTATTTTTGTTTCTTTATGGTTGCATGTTTTTATTGACCACTTGTGTCTTGGTGCATAGTACTATCCTGCCATTCTCTTGATGAGGCTTATTGTTATTGTAGTCACTATTGACTATTTGTTATTTATATCCATTTCCCTCCGTTTTGGGACCATTTATAACGATGAGTGGACATTACTTACCAAGAACTATTTTGGCATTTGTTTTTCATAGGTTTATTCCATGTGCTTGCAATCTAATTGCATGCCATTGAGCCACTTGTTTTCTCCAATGTAGCATACTTTTAGCATAAAATTGATAAAATGATTTGAATCTATTCAATGGAAGGCTAATATCAATCTACGTGATGATAATTAAAAAAAAAGAGTGTCATCTTACATGAAGTTGAAATATCTCCCATTGGGGATTAGATTCGTTGAATACGAAAACAAGTGTTTGAATTTTGAAAATGAAAGAATGGGTTGCACGTTCAAGTAACCACCTCACTAAGTTGTCTGGAACGATTAATCAAAATGTATGAAAACGTAGTGTCCATCCAAGTGATCACCTCAATCACCCTCTACTAAGTTGTATCAAACGATAATTGAAAATACATTGACTTATGAAAACGCCGTGTATGTCACTTTTAAACGATCAAGTCAATAGTCACCAACCATTCATGCCGTGCATAGCCAAGCGTTCACCTGAATAATCCGAACTAAGTTGTATCATTATTCTTAAAATGCAGTCTCTCAGTTTTAGAGCCATTCCTTACTACGGACATAGACAGTACAGACACCATTGTTTGTCATATACTCGATTTTTCCATATTGAATCAACTATTAATGGAACTTTCTGAATTATTCCATATTGAAAACTCAACAGTGATTGGAAATTATTAACTTGTAGATCTTAATAATAGCTATTTTTTTATTGTTACTTGTTTACATTTTTATTTTAGGGAGCATAATCTTTTTTTTATTAGTTTGATAATAGTGTATTTCCACATAAGTGGAACATATTAAGAAATTGCTTATAAGAACAAATCAAATATCAGCACATAGTATATTACTTGGTAAAAACCTTCAAAGAGGAAAGGGTCCAAAACCCTACCAAAATGCTCCTACTTGAGGCAATATATATTAATCCAAAAGGAAAATATTTTACATATGAGTTTCTCACAATCTATGCAAATGACCCTATATGCTCGTTAAATAAGATCATGACCAATTAGCTATGAGTTTCAAAGAGAAGATGAGCCATCAAATTACTTTATGTCTAGAACATATCCTGATAACTACAAATGCATACTAGATAAAGAAACACACTAGTGGAACATACTTTACCTAAAGACAAATTAGACCAAGTTGACCTTAACTAACTTCTAAGTGTCTAAGTATTTTAACATCCCCCCTTAATAACAACATGGGATAGGATTGAAGGATTTACAAAAGTGACACAATAAGAGAAGGAAGAAGGCATCATAGTCTATCCTCCTTTAATGAAAACATCCTAAAATTTTAACATAGATTGAAGTTTGAAAAACTTTTCTTGTGTAAGAGACTTTGTGAAAATGTCTACAATTTCATCATCTGTAGGGAAAAAAACACTTCAAGAACGAGATCCTGAATAAGATTTCTAATGAAGTGCATGTGTAGCTTAGTGTGTAGGTCATTAACACAAAGAACAAGTATTATGAGATGGTTACCTAATTTCTTGGTATAGACATTGGGGTTAAAATGACATCTGGAAAAGCTAGTGTCAAGAAGAAAGCTAACCATTTTAGCATACCAAGTCTAATGAGCTTCCTTAAGACCATAGAAAGATTTCTTATTGTGAAAAACAAGGTTGGAGTCATTTTGAGCATAGCCAGGAGGTTGTTCCATGTAAATTTATTCTTGCAAATCTCCATGCAAGAAGGCACATTTAACATCCATCTAATAGATCTCCCATTTATGTAAAGCAGGAAGGGCTAGAACAAGGTGGATGGAATTCATTTTGGCTATGGGGGAAAACACTTCATTATAGTCAATACCTTCAACTTGAGAAAATCCTTTGGCAACTAAATGAGACTTATGTCTTTCAACACTTCCATCTTATGCATACTTAGTTCTATACACTAATTTACATATGACAAGTTTTATTTCTATACACTCATTTACATATGACAAGTTTTATTTACATGTATCATTATTGGGAGTAGGAGTTGGTTGCTTTAAAAAAGAGAGATATTCATTAAATAAACTTGAACTATAAAGTAAATTATTTGAAATACATTTCTTTGTAACATTTCCGTTCAAACTTGCAAGTAATATATATTTAACCACATGGAAATCTAAGAGCGTACCTTTATACCATAAAAAAATAAAAACAAAAGAATTGGAATTTATGTTTTTTTCATCTTTGATATATCTCTTCCACCATGTTGATAGTATGAAAAGGAGCAATTGGAATTTATGTTTTTTTAGCATTGATATATCTCTTCCCAACATCATAAGTATGAAATGGTGTGTTTGAATTTTGAAAATGAAAAATGTGATAATGGATAGTTTGAGACTTTCAGATAATGAAGTTAATAGTCATTAACCACTAACAAGGTGCATATTCAAGTAAATTGGCGATGGCGATCACCTCATTGAATTCATACAAAGTTGACTCCTACCATTGATTGCATGAAAACACAGTTTTCCATATTTTTGAAAATGAAATAATTGATCCTGATCGAGGAGGATATCGATGGCCACCCACCTATTCCAACTGGCTCAAAACAGGTTTTCAACAATTTGCTATTTTTTGCAGTTTTTTGGGTCCTAAACTTCTGGGATCGTTTTGAGGGCCTAAATGATGTTTTTTGGCAATCAGGAACCTCAATCATTGCCAAAGAAATGATTGATCCCTCTAAATAAAGCTCCTCATCAATACCTTTCCAATGAGCTATCGTGCGCCCAAAACAAAGATCGTATGAAAAAGTTATGATCCTGGGAAGTTAATGTACTAACTTACCCCATTGGGGCCCACATGACTTTTGGCGTTTCACCTCCTAGTGTTAGGTTTTTTGGATTTCTAGGGTTTTGGAATTGATGTTTATTGTAAAAATTCCTTTAGAGCCTCATTGTACTCATCTCCTTGAGAATGAGCGTAGCCATCACATCTCTTCTCAGAGATTAGCTGCCACCATTCTAGCAAGCTTGTTTAAGTCTGCATTTTATAGTTTCAACATATTTCTTATTTAATAGAAGTCAAGTTTTATTGTGTCTCTATTATTATTCATCGTGTCTCTATTTTAATACTATAAATCTATGATTTCATTTCCTTCTTCTCATAAATATAGATCAATGGAATCAGAGCGGTCTATTCCTTGTCGTTTTTTAGTGCATGTCCTCGATGAGGTCAAGGTATAGAGAGTTTGGTCTCAAGCTTGTTTCTCTTGAGGACAACTTCTCTTGCACACTCAAGAAGCCTTCCATGGTGGTAAAAAATAAATATTATAGGACAAGAGATGCTTTCAAAATGTTGCTTGAGTAAGCCTCAAGCAATAGAGGAACGAGATGATGTACAACTTTGCGCAAATCCTTCAACGACTGCTGACAAACAACACATCTATCTCAAGAGGAGACGTCACCCCCTTCAAGGTACATATCAATTTTGATATTCCTATATTTGATAGTCAGATAGATGCGGATGTCATAGATAAATGGTTAAACCTTCTAGAAGGGTATTTTTCTGTCCACAACGTTTCCGATAGAGAAAAGATTACATTTACGCTCCTCAAGGCTGCCAACCATGTCAAAGATTGGTGGGATACTTTTTGTGAGAAAAAGGAAATAGAGGGATCCACATTATTTGTAGTTGCATCCACTTAGTATTCCTTCAGGGATGCTATTAAGGAACAATACTACCCTATTGGAAGTTATGATGAATTGTATACAATATGGACCACATTGCGGTAGGAAAGAGACCAAGCCATGCCATAGCTCACCAATGTATTCCATACCTTGCACACCAAACTGGGTATCAAATATTCTAAGTGATATCTGGTTCTCAAGTAATGTGGCAGGTTGCAGAGATACATCCAGATACAAATGGATTTTTCAGACAACTCTTCCTTGGGCACAACCTCTCGATATCCCATCAAAATCGAGCAGAAGCTTAAACAAAAGACGCAATAGTTTGGGCCTGGAAAACCCTCACAACAGAAGTAGGGCAAGGTCAACCCCAACCCATAGAAAAAAGGACAGAGAAAATATGGCAAGCCTTAGGACAAACAATCTAATCCGAAAGCAATGAAGGACAATGGAAAGACGAAGAAAGATACTGGGAAGTGGTGCAACTTCCATAAGAGCCCCTGACATAAAACTGTGGATTTCCGCTCAAAGAAGTCATTAGTGGCTGAGATGAAATCCTTTGAATCATATGTGGGTTTTGAATCTAATTTAGAACCAGAAAAGGGGAGATGGATCATTGACGCAGAACCCAGTGCCACTGCTGCTACCACCAAGATCCATCCCGGTGAACCTGATGAGCCAGAGGAAGGTGAGCACCTCTTTCATTCATAGATGTGGGTGAAATGAAATCTATTGCACTTCATTGTTGATAGCGGTAGCCAGAAGAACCTCATATTAGCAGAGGTCATCAAGAAGTTGGCCCTGTCGACAACACCGCACCCACAACCCTACACAATTGAATGTCTCTTCCAAGGAAGTTATCTTCGCATCATCCAACAGTGTCACATGTCATATGACATAAATCCTTTCAAAGATGAGGTATTGTGTGATGCTTCTCCCCTTGAATTTTGTGATTTTCTTTTGGGACAACCTTATTTATGCAAATGTCATGTTGTATATGAGTCTAGGCCTTGAAGTGTTATTATTACTTTGAACAAAAAATTGTACGGGATACCCGAGGCAGTCCCACCTAGTGCTATTTCCTTGATCTCTGCCAAGAAATGTAGGAAGGTCATCTCTCAGACTGGGAGGTTTTTTTTCTTCGTGATTCACTCTCAGAATGAGCGAAAGATTGCAGGCACAACCAAGGCATGTGCATTTGAACTCTCCACGCAGCAGAAGAAAGTGGATAAGTTCATGGAATAATACAAAGACATATTCTCCTCACCTACTGGGGTACCTCTGCACTGTCAAGTCAAGCATTCCATCGATATGACCCCTAACCCACCACTACCTAATGGGCCATTCTATCATCGCTCTTTTTTATAAAATGAGAAGATCAAGCATCATATCCAAGAACTGCTCCAAAAGGGGAACATCCGACCCAAGTCATCACCTTGTGGAAGTTTGATCGTGCTAGTGCAAAAGAAAGATGGGACCTAGAGCCTTTGCATTGATTACCATGCCCTAAATAAGATCACAGTTAGAAACAGGTACCAGATTCCTCGAATCAACAATATCCTTGATCAAATCAAGGGGGCCAAATAGTTTAGTAAGATTGATCTGAAGTCTAGCTACCATCAGGTTCCCAATAGAGCAGACAGATGTATGGAAGACTACCTTCAAGTAAAAAGAAGTTCTTTTTGAATGGTTGGTCATGCCTTTTGGTTTGAAAAACGCCCCAACAAATTTCATGAGGATGATGGATGATATATTGCGGCCTTTCATTAATTATTTTGTAGTGGTGTATTTGGATGACATCCTCACCTACAACCATACTTGGGAAGAACACTTGCAACATATCTAGTAGGTTCTGCACACTCTGCGACAACACCAACTATATACCAAGTTGGAAAAATTCTCCTTCGGCATGGACAGGGTCCATTACCTAGGCTACATTGTTGATGAGCATGGTGTGCATGTGTATCCAACCAAGATCCAAGTCATCCATGACTAGATAACCCCAACCACCCTCAAGAGCTTCAAAGCTTCTTAGGCCTTGCCAATTTCTATCATAGGTTCATGTTGGGATTCTCGTATATTCCATGGGCCCTCAGCCAAGTAACCAAGGGTGGTGGTAAGGCCAAGTTTGTGTGGGGCCTCTCCCAACAATATGAGTTCTATGATTTGAAGCAGCGCTTGTGCTCAGTCCCAGTACTTTCATTACCTGACCTGGAATAGCCCTTTGAGATTGAGACATATGCCTCATACTATGTTGTGGGTGCATTTCTCACTCAACACGAGCACCCCATGGCCTATCATAGTAAGACACTCAAATGTTGTCCGTAAGTACCCTACTTACAAAAAATAAATGTACTCCATTATGCAAGATTGCCACTAGTGGAGGAATTACATTCTGGGGAAGGAGACAATCATCCACATTGATCATAACCCATTGCAATTTATGTAGACACAAGGAAAATTGCAGAATGACCACCATTAGAAGTGGTCCACATAATTGCAGTAGTTCCACCTCAAAATAAAGTATAAGACATGTAGTACCAACCGATTCACTGATTTCCTCATATGACCTCCAGTTGCGACATTCACCGTGGTGCTAGAATATTGTAGCCATGAGACCTTTGAATGGCCCCACCTCTATGAGAAAGTTATTGACTTCACCATCACCTACCAGATGTTGGGTGCCAACATAGTTGTCACTAATTTCCATATTCAAGATGAGTTGTTATGCCATCTAGGCCACCTTTGCATTCCATCAAGTGAGTGGGTGAATCTGATTTGGGAAGCCCACTACAGTCAGGTGGCAGGACATTTCAGTGTTGAAAAGACAGTGGCAGTGTTGAAACAACATTTTTACTGGTCGAAGCTTCGACAGGATGTCAACAAGTATATAAGGTCCTGCACTACCTATGCTATTGTCAAACTGACCAATAAGAAAAAGGGCCTGTACACCCCTTTGCCTACTCCCGATAGGCCATCAAAATCAATCTCAATGGACTACATGTCAGGCCTTCCATCCTCCAAGCGGAGAAATGTCTATGTTTTTGTGGTTGTTGATCACTTTTCCAAGATAGTGATTCTGGATGCCTAGAAGAATAGCATCATAGAGAAGGCCACTGCCAAGATCTTCATTGAACAATTGTGGGTACATTTTGGTATCCCACAAGCCATTATCTTAGATCAGGACGGTCAGTTCCTCAAGACATTCTGGTCGAGCCTCTGGTCATTGTTAGACACCAAGATCACCAAATCCACTACCTTCCACCCCCAGACGGATGGCCAAACCAAGGTCGTAAACTGAATGATCGTGCATATCCTGCGCATGTACAATTAAAGGCACCCCCACACATGGGACCCGAGTCTTCCTTATGTTCAACATAGCTACAACATATCCATAAATAACTCAATCGACCACATCCCCTTTCAGGTGGGGTTGGGATTCTAACCATTGGGTCCCATGGATGTTGCACTACCCCTTGCGTCCACCCAGGTTGAATCATCCCATGCTCCAACTGAGGCTAAAAAATCCTCACTATTCATTGAGTAGATCCATTACATCTACCAATAGGTTTAGGATATTTTACATAGGTCCAATGCCAAGTACAAGCAGTGCCATGATCAACACTGGGTGGCACACAAGTTTCAGGTGGGAGACAAAGTTTGGTTGTTTTTATCGAAATAAAACCTTACAGGGCCTCATCAGAAGCTTCATCCACTCTGTTATGGAGATTACACCATCACCAAGGTTGTGGGTGACAATGATTTTGAGATCAACATTCCTCCTTCCTTGGCTTGCACCCAGTGTTCAATGTGGACCTACTTCGACCATATTTTCCACCATTATTTGACACGTAGGAGATCGAAAAATAGTTGACACAAATAGATATCAACCCTTACTGCATGGAAAATGCATCCACTAATCAAATCATGGAAATTTAATTCAAGGGCACTCACTAGTAGAGGAACCAACTTTATTGGGTTGTCAAAGCAGGTCAGCTCCTGCACTAAGGCAAGTGGCCCACCCAGGCCCAAATTCAACATAAATTTCCTCATCTGATGGGGAAAATCAATGCAATGGATACCATTTATTCCTAATGGGGGATTATTGATCTAGGAGGATATCGGTGGCCACCCACGTATTCCAACTGGCTCAAAACTGTTTTTCGACAATTTATTATTTTTTGCAGTTTTTCAGGTCCTAAACTTCCGGGGCTATTTTGAGGGCCTAGGCCCTAAACACTGTTTTTTGGTGATCAAGAAACTAAATGATATTTAATGGCATGATTGAGGCCCCTAAATCATATGAAAAAATTATGACCCTGAAAAGTTAATGTACTAACTTACCCCAACAGGGCCCACATGACTTTTGGCATTTCATCTCCTAGGGTTAGGTTTTTTGGATGTCTAGGGTTTTGGCATTGATGTTTATTGTAAAAAGGCCTTTAGAGATTCATTGTACTCATATTATAGAGAATGATCATACTTGTCACATCTCTTCTTAGATATAATATTCCACCATTCTAAAAATCTTGTTTCACTCTGTATTTTACAGTTTCAACATATTTCTTAATTAATAGAACTCAAGTTTTACTGTATCTTTCTTATTACTCATTGTTTCTTTGTGTTAATATTATAAATCTATGCTTTCATTTCATTCTGATCATAAATCCAAATCAGTGATATCATAGCGGTCTTCTCCTTTTCATTTTCTAGTGCATGTCCCTGATGAGGTCAAGGTATAGAGAGTTGCGTATCGAGCTTGTTTCTCTTGAGGACAACTTCTCTCGCACGCCTAAGAAATCTTCCATGGTAGGAGAAAAGAAAGGTGACGATGCAAGAGATCCTTTCAAAATGTTTCTCAAGTAATCCCTCAAGTGAGAGAGGAATGAGATGATGGACAACTTTGTGCAAATCCTGCAACAATTGTTGACAATCGAGGCATCTACCTCAAGAGGAGGCACCACCCCCTTCAAGGTATAAATCAATTTTGATATTCCTATAATTGAAGGTCAAATAGATGCAGATGTCATAGATAAATGGTTAAACCTTCTAGAAGGGTATTTTTCTGTCCACAACTTTTTCGATAGAGAAAATATTACATTTGCACTCCTCAAGGCCGTCCCCCATGTCCAAGATTGGTGGGAGACTTTCTATGAGCAAAAGGAAATATAGGGATCCACATTATTTGCAGTTGCACCCACTTGGGGTTCCTTCATGGATTCTATTAAGGAATAATACTACCCTGTTGGAAGTTATGACGACTTGTATATAATATGGACCACACTGCGATAGGAAAGAGACTGAACAGTGCCAGAGTTCATCAATGTCTTCCATACCTTGCGCACTAAGATGTGTGTCAAATATTTTGAGCGACATGTGGTGCTAAAGTACCGCGGTGGTTTTCATATATAAATCCAAACATAAATGGAGTTTTTGGACATCTCTTCCTTGGGTGCGTCCTATCGATATGCCATCAAAATCGAGCCAAAGATTAAACAAAAGATGCAACAGTTTGGGCCTGGGAACCCCTCATAGTAGAAGCAGGGCAAGGGAAACCCCAACCCATAAAACAAAGGACAAAGAAAATATGGGCATCCTCAGGAGAACTAGTCTAAGCCGCAAGCAAAGAAGAACAATGGAAAGATGAATAAAGATACCGGGAAGTGGTGTGACTTCCATAAGATCCCCTGGCATAACATTGTTGATTGCTTCTCAAAGAAGTCATTGGTGGATGAGGTGAAAGCCTTTGAATCAGATGTAGGTTTCGACTCTGAGTCAGAACCAAAAAAGGGGAGACATATCATTGACGCAGAACCCAGTGCCACCGTTTCTACCACCAAGATCCATCCTGGTGAACCTGATGAGCCATAGGAAGGTGAGAGCCTCTTTCTTTCAAAGATGTGGGTGAAAGGCACTCCGTTGCACTTCATCATTGATAGAAGTAGCTAGAAGAACCTCATCTTAGCGGAGGTCTTCAAGCGACTGGCTCTACCGACAACACCGCATCCGCAACCCTACACTATTGGATGGCTCTGCGAAGGAAGAAATCTTCGCGTCAGCCAACAGGGATACTTTTAAGGATGGAAATTTATATTACGAAAAATTGGGCATCTTTTGTGTGTTTCAGGTGAAAGCGGTACACCAAAAAAACCCTATGAATAGTAGCCAATGAGGAAAATTGTTGACAAAGGAGAGGAAAACACCAATAAGGCTAATGGAATCCAAGACATTGCATGAATCCCATTGTGTGAATAGATTTCTTGTCATTGAACACAAGGGAAACCACCGAGTCAACAACCAAGGAAAAAATGTCAACTGTTGGGTTCAAGGTTACCTATCAATGAGGAAAGTAGGACTAGGGTGCCAAATAGGACTACAACTTCATGTGATTTTTAGACAAAATAAGGGTATGGACAACATGCAAAGTTAAGAGTTCTGAGGAATGGCTGACACAGGTTGATAAACATCCTTTGAACAGGAGCATGAGACATATGGAAGACTCTGGCAACATAGACTCAATGATGAAACCATGGGATGTAGGAGGCATCAATCAAAATCTCCATAGGGACTGGAAGAGTAACTAGTCGGGAGAGTAAACTCTCTGTAACAAGCTCATCTTCCTAAAATCATACTAAACCCAAAATTATGATGACAAGTGGACTCAAAAAAAAATGTGCTCTATTCAAAGGTGACACAACTGCTTCCAATATAAGATAATACTCCCTTCTCGCTCGTATTTTTTTTTTTCATAGTCAAATGAATGCTATGATACAAAGGAGGGAACGAGTGTTGCAAGTAAAAAAAAATAGTTCCAACAGTGGAACATACCTATGCTCAATGCAAGGAGGTGCATGCAGGAGATGGACACTTTGGGGACTGTTCCCTCTTAGGTGTAGGGTGTTAAGTTGTGAAGGATATAAACAAGGCTCTTCTTGGTTGACGATGCAAAAACTGTTGAGGAAAATGGTTTACAATGCAAAGTGATAACCGACAATAGGCTCAATACTACAAGCAAGGGCATGGCATGCAATCACAACTTAACGCCAAAAAATGTCCTTTTTCATAATCTTAGTCTACTTGGTTTGAAAAAGGGATAAACTTGTACCAAATATATGTCCTTTCGAATCCAATTTACGAGTGTGAAAGAGATAAGTTCACTCGACAATCTTTTCACTTTTTGAAAATGAGTCGGAAAAGAGATTAAATCAAAATCACTTGGGATTCTTCTAGATACAGGTCAACATGTTTATGAGCGATAAATGAGGTTCAACATAAATTCATGTATTATCTATAAGGGACTCCTGATCCTACGGAAAAAATATCTGCATGGGCACCGAATGAAGCATAGGGCTAACTAGGGTATCCATGTTTGGTAAGTTTCTACCATTTGATAACGACACGTCTAGTAGTAGATAGAAAGTTCCATGTCGCTAAAAAATGGGTTCGTACCTAAGGCATATAAGTGACATTTATAGGACGATGAAAGTGTTCATGATGGAATGGATACCTATCCTATATGTTGGGTAGCGAAAATACCTGTATGAAGTTACGAATGGTCGACGCAATGCTGAAGACCACAAGAATCCCTGGACAAAACTACAAAAACCAACTCAATCCATTGTTGTATTAGTCCATTAGGCATAAATATTATCCAAAACTATGCAAAGTGGGTAAAACTTTGCTATAAATAGTAACAAAAACCAAATTTACTATACCATTTTACTTTTTTACCCAAATAGTGGATTTTGGACCAAATTACCTCTGATCTTCAACTGGTGATTGCGAGAGCTACGAGTGATGAAATGGACCAGTTAATTCCTCTTACCCTCCTCTTTAATTTTAGTGGATTAAATTTTTTATTTAGGTCTCAAATTTTAAGTTATTTAGGGCGCAAATTAGAAGTTTAGGTGTACGTAGGCTACCGTTCATCGAGTCACGTATACGCATGATTATACGCGACTGTCTAAAATAAAGACAGTGTATACTCAGCCCTATATGTGACTGTAAACATTGTAGCATGCATATATGTCTGTAAACAATGCCTTTTAGTAAATTCTAACTCAAAAAAATGATATTTCTCTTGCAGGATGGTGCTAGAGTGGAGGGGAATGGAACATGAGGAGGTAGATGCATCTATTGAAAGAGATATGGTGGCCCAAATGGCCTCGAAAATATGTATATTATATAAGTTTTGGGATCTCAAAGGGATCAAGGACCAATTGAGATTGCTATAGTTTCTCATGGATTACTGGGATCCAGACATTGAGAGATTCAACCTTGATGGTCAACCATTAAGGATTGAAGTCGAGGATATTTATTTCTTGACGGGGTTTTCACGTCGATGTGAGGTGGTCAAACTCAAAGCCCATGGATCTGGGAGTGGTATGAATATAGAAGAATACATAAATGCTCATTACATTGCAGGGACCGAGTAGGTTGAGAGTCAACTTCCCATCCGAGCGATAAAAAATCTAAGCCTCAAGATTGTTTTCCTCGTTTTGACATGCATCACAATATTGGCCTCGTTGAACCAGACATCAAGGTCATTTATGTTCTACTCTCTAGAGTGATTGAGATCCACAGTGTACGACTGGTGCACCTCAGTACTAGCTAACATGAAGAGCCAATTGACAAAATGCAAACATGGTGACAAGAGGAACTTCGGGTTTGCTTCCATCTTGTGTAGATTTTTCTTCGAGCATGTTACAGGTTTGGGACCTAGAGTGGAGATAATTCCATGAGGACCTCATGATCCATCCATGGCACGGTGGACTGAGGTGATGAGAAAGAAGGGGGGAGGTAGGGTTCCCAGACCCTACAATGATGATTTCTTCTACTGGTGGAGACGACAGGTCATTGCTCTGTACAGATACCCCTACAAAGGGATCGACATCATAGGCCATTACCACCAGGGACCACCTACGGGGACATAGGTATGTCAATTTTTTCTTAAATATTTCATTTTTTTGTATTTTTCTATAGGAAAAAAAATATATTTTTGGATGATGTTTAAGTACTAATTAGATATATATATGTGATGCAGACGTAGGTCCACGACGGTCGGACGGGATTCCACAACATATTCGGAGGTACCAGGGAGATGAGGTGGTAGGAGGAGAAGCACAACGAGTCCTTCAAAATGTGCAGGGCAACCTGTCTTGCTTGACACAAAGGATTCTGATGGTTTAGGTGGAGGATCTACCAGAGGCTATGCAGCGACAAGTGGTAGGAGTGCCCAAAGCATGGGTGCGACTCTTTCAACATCTTACAAACGTTGTAGTTTGTTATTATGATACTCATCCAGCGCCACAGGCATAGATTGCATGACTTTTGTATTAACATATGTATATGTGTATTGAGGGCGTGAGCCCCAATTTTGTACTATAAACATCATATTTTTTGAAATATATATAAGAACATGGTTCTTTGGCTCTACTTATGTTACAATGTGTACATTGATGCCGAATGCTTTCTTTTCTTTAGTTACGTGACAAATGCCAATCTAAAACGAAATTAGCATATGCATCAGACACATAATTATAACTCCTAGGTATGTGATGATAAGTAATAAAATCAATCTGTCGTTCTAAAAGGAATACCCGTAGGAATCATTGGAGTAACGTAGGGTCACACACATGGTAACTATAGTTAAACTGACATAATACTATCTGGGAATCCAGAAAAACCTCCAAATAATGAATACCGTGTGAAATGGCATCGCTCAAACGTTCTATAATGATGCTATATTCAACCACATTATTCATGGATGGCCCTAGGCATACGCCACCTAAAGACACCTGTAGACCCTCGGGTGAGTAAAAAACCCAAGAGAAGGAAGCCAAGTTCTATGTATGATGAATGGCTCTGTCTGCGAATCCTAAGTAGACCAAAGACTCCGTTGAGATCTACCAACCAAGGGAAAACTCAATAAGCAAGATGAAGAAAAATATAATTGGAATATATATATAAACTAAATTACATTAGTGTTGGTTTACTTTTCTATTCTATCTGAGTTTGTACTGAGTGACCTAGGGTTCATGTCTTTTTAGGTTTCCAACAAAGCCTCTAAAACTATTGGCCCTCCTGGTAAACCAGAAGGCAAAATAGTGCATAGAATGCACTATGCAGTCTCACCCAAGATAACTTTAATGGGTGGCTATAATACTCATGTGTTTACAGCCTAGGATTGAGTGTGAGATATGCGAACTGTATATTGAACCACTTATTATAACTTGTGAACATGATATACTGTTAATTGAGAACAAGGAGGAAATATAACAACTCATTCATTAAGCATAATAATAACTACTGAAAGACAATAAATATATGCATGCATTCATCACATAACACAGATGTTATCGTGGTTCACCCCCTCCTGGGATACGTCCACAAAGATTTGTCTCTCATCTCTTTTATTATAGTCATTCTATCACTACAGTGTTGTGTGCTTACAATCCTGCCAGTTGGGTAATATCTATATGAGACGGACTAGATCACACCAGGCTCCTTAGCCTGTGGTCTAACCCTCAATATCTACCCTCCCCAGTCCCCTTCGGCTCAACATATTACAAAATTAGGTCATACAACAAAATATTACATATCACATCAACTCATAGATAACTATCTAAACTTGATAATACTCCGAACCCCCCTATGATACCTAAGTATCAATATTTATACACTTTATGGCTCTTCGGTCATTACAATATATTACCAAAACCCTAACCCTATCGTTGTTAGGTATTCCCTTGATGCATGCATGTTGTTCTTCCTGTTAGCGATATTTCTTGTCTCGGGATTAGGCATACCCGGGAAGGAGAAATCGACGGTCAGGGTCTTCCAGAGAAGATCGACAAAATCTTGTCAGCCATTAGATCTCAAGGAGTTACGTAAGGTTTAATCCCTAGTGTGCAAAGGAGGAGTCCCGGGGGAGGTCATCGAGATATTGGAGCATCAGAGTTCCCAGAGACAAGAAACTCTCTCCTATAAGAATCGTGATCCGTGATCTCCCGACAGGATCAGAACCATCCATCTGTAGGGACACGTGTCAGGAGATCCTGAGGAGTCGAGGATCGGGGAATTGAAAGTCCCGTGCACATGACAAAGAGAATTGTGATATCCCGATATGCAATTTCTTAACAGGGTTAAGGGTCGCAGTGGAGGACAGGTGTTGGAAGGTCAACCCTCGCAGGGAGTCAGCGCAAGTGCTGATAAGTGAAACACCGAAAGCACTTTTGGCACTGAGCCCAGGGTCTCAACACCAGGTCATATCAAGTGAGCAGGTGAAAGGGGGACAACCCCTTTATAATAGTAAAGTATATCTGGGCCGTCCATCTGAAGGAAACGTGGCACGTATTTGCGCCGTGTCGGCATTCGAAAGTTTGGGCAGTAAGATCTCCTCGTCACTTCACCTCGCGAAACCTCGATTCCTGAATCTTCGAAAGTGCCCAGAGTCGGGCCCATGGTTTTAACACCTGGTCATTAGGAAGGAGGTCTGAAAGAGGGGCGCTTTCGTTTTTCATTTGGCCAAAGGTTCCAAATTAATTCTCAGAAGGGGGGCACTGTGCTCTACCGACTCCAGCTCGATGTGATTTGGATCCCGGTACCTGCTCAGAATGGATAGAGGAGAAAGAGGGTGGGTGAAGCCTCACGTCACCCATTTATTGCAGAGTATGGAG
>SNQJ01S0004950.1:289260-313284 GCA_010110895.2 Picea sitchensis | reverse complement strand
CTTTCACCTAGCCTCATGTACAAAGTACATTAGTATTAGGCTGTACATAAATAAGATCTTTTGAGCATGTATGTTTATTTTGTTCACTTTTATTTTTCGGCCTGTATTTTCAGCAGTGGGATGTTTTGAGCATGACTCCATAGCCCAACAGCAAGGCACTGAAGCTGTAGAAGGAGTTATTAGAGCCTCGTAGGGATGACTCTATCCCCCATGGAGCCTAATGTTAGCGATATTTCTTGTCTCAGGATTAGGCGTACCCAGGAAGGACAAATCGACAGTTAGGGTCTTCTAGAGAAGATCGACGAAATCCCGTCAGCCATTAGATCTCAAGGAGTTGCATAAGGTTTAAGCCCTAGTGTGCAGAGGAGGAGTCCCGGGGGAGGTCATTAGGATATTGGAGCATCGGAGTTCCCGGAGACAAGAAACTCTCGCCTGTAAGAATCGCGATCCGTGATCTCCTGACAGGATCAGAACTGTCCATTTGTAGGGACACGTGTCAGGGGATCCCGAGGAGTCAGGGATCGGGGAATTGAAAGTCCCGTGCACATGACAACGAGAATCGCGATATTCCGATACGCGATTTCCCGACAGGGTTAGGGGTCGTAGTGGAGGACAGGTGTTGGAAGGTCAACCCTCGCAGGGAGTCAGCGCAAGTGCTGATCAGTGAAACACCGAAAGCGCTTTTGGTGCTGAGCCCAGGGTCTTAGCACCATGTCATATCAAGTGAGCGGGTGAAAGGGGGACAACCCCTTTATAATAGTAAATTATATCTGGGCCGTCCATCTGAAGGACACACAACACGTATCTGCGCCATGTCGGCATTCGAAAGTTTGCGCAGTAAGATCTCCTCGTCACTTCACCTCGTGAAACCCTGAATCGTGAATCTCCAAAAGCGCCTAGAGTCGGGCCCATGGTTTTAGCGCCTGGTCATCAGGAAGGAGGTCTGAAAGAGGGGCGCTTTCATTTTTGATTTGGCCAAAGGTTCCGAATTAATTCTCAGAAGGGGGGCACTGTGATCTGCCGACTCCAGCTCGATGTGATTTGGATCCCGGTACCTGCTCAGAATGGATAAAGGAGAAAGAGGGTGGGTAAAGCCTCGCGTCACCCATTTATTGCAGAGTATGGAGGTCCCGTCTGAAATTTACCCAGGAGGTCCCTTGTACCAGTTCTCTTGAGGAAAGCCACACTGAGTCTCCAACTCACCAGAGGAACCTGCACACACCAGTTCAACATTCAAAGGGATCAGCTACCCCTTGGCGCGAGCCATGCTGAATTAAAGAGGCATATGACAGGGGGATAGAGGACCAAGCATAGAGGAAGACTGACAACCCATCCTGATAGAGATTGCATCTGATGAGTGACTGCATAAGTAGTCCTTCCAGCATCTTCGTGTACCGCCTAATAGAGAAGCTCCTCAACGTCAAGCATTGAATTCATGATATGATCGCGCCTTCAATGCTTGAGTCAGCTCCAAGTATATGTAGGCATTTTCACCATTTTGTAAAGCATCGATGGTTGAGCCAGGCTCCCAGTTGTAAAACTCTAATGAAGAACTGTTTTCTGGTTATTTCTGGACTCTTGAGACTTCTTGCCTGATGGATGTTAGTTCTTTCCATGTCTTTGTTTACATTGTATTAGAGCAGCTCGGAATTGGAGGATCCAGTTGAGTTGTAACTGTTATAGGATGATGTTGTAATGGATCACTGTAATAGTTACGGTGTCTCTAATCAGTTCCTATGATTTCCTTAATGATAAATGACTTGGAATTGGAGGATCCAGTCAAGTCTTCCCTTCAGTTTCTTGAAGCCCTAAACCAGGAGGATCTTGCGTTCAGAGTTTTTCCTCCACAGATCGCTGAAAGGCCTGTTGCCTGAGGTAGTTTGTTCATTTTTCTCCTAAGTCTTCCACCTGCTCATCTTTAAATCAACCCCCTGACTGAAGTTAGGATTCCATACCTTCTTTGTTCTTTACGTACCAGATCCAGTCCCTAGGTTAGAGTGATATCTCCTCGAGCGTTTATCTCTATTTGATCACCCCTGCATAAACAAATCGTGACATTAAAATGATGGGTGTCGGGCTCTGCTCCTGCAAGAAATCCAGGAGTGACTTCTGACGCTAACACTTCCTTCTATCTGCCACTTTTCTCATGCATGACTTCTTTCCCAAAAATCGTCTTTCTTTCCACTTTGTTCTTCTTCCAACAGGCCCCCAACACTAACATGTGGCTCATCCTGAGCCACCTAACACAAATCTTCGATCTCCCTAGTGACTGCCTAGAACTTTTCTTTGAGATATGTTTCCTGTGTTTGCGCCTACACAATATTATCCTTTAGTGTGTCCACTATCTAGACTGCAATTTTATCACTAATCAATTCTGTGCATTCCTCCTAGGTCTGTGCTATATGTTTCTTGGCTTCCTCTGCCTGTGTCAGGACTTCTGCTACCTTCTCTTGAAATGGTTCCATTTGAGCCTGACACTCCTTCTTCTGTGTTTACGCAATGGTGAGTTTTGCCTACAGTTTATTGAAGTCCTTCTTCCCTTTGATGCGCTCTGTGATGGACATTGTCTTCTGCCTCTGCTTGAGGTCCTGGATAGCTGCACTTATCCTTTCTTCTTCCCTGTCCCACTTTTGGACTTTATGATCCTCATCTAACTTTGTCCAAACTTGTGTTGCATTCTCGTACAAGTCAGCTACTATGATAACCTGTCTCTCTATCTCCTGTAGTTGTTCTACTGCTTCCTTCTTCCTTTTCTTCTTTACTTCTGGTGGAGTATTGGGTGTGAGATGCTCATGGAGATTCTCAATCTCCTTCTGATATTGATTGATTTCCTGCGTAATCTGATTAATCTTTTCTACTATTGTGATATCATCCATTTGCGCGGTGTTTGGAATATTCTCATATGTTCTTGTGACTTTCTACTCCAATCCATTCCCACGCTCCCTTTCCTCTTGGGTCTCGAACTTAGCCTGCTCACATAATATTTCCAGCACATCCTACTTCTCTGTTTCCTGTTGCAATTCGGCTAAGTCTATGTGTGCACAAGATTGTACCTCATGGGTAACGCTCACCTGCAATTTGTGTAGAGCCTTGGATGGTATCTGTGGAAATACCAATTGGATTTGGCTTAAGCCCTTCAGGGGTGTCTTCCCCATGATCTCATCCATTCACAACATACTAGGTGTGATGTGGAATGTTGTGCTTGGCTACAATATTGTATGAATTGTTTCGCGCTCGCCTTCTTCCAATCTTTCCTCTGTCTGCAGTGCTGATGGCCCTATTCCCATGCTGATGTCTATTGTGTGTACTTCCCTTATTTTCTTGAGGAACTGCTACATGTATTCCAGATCCTTTTGAATCCTATCCTTGTGGTGTGCAACATTGTCAAAATCCTCGACTAGACAATCCTGGACCATTCGGGCTATCATTTCTCCATAATTATTTGTGATCGTATATTCTGGAGGTGTTCTTTGTGCCTTGATATTTTTGTGTGCACATCTTGTCTACATGGATGGCCTCTTGTTCCCACATGGTTCTTGTGAGTTGGGACTTGGTGCGGTCCCTTGCACTGCCTTAGCCTGTTTCTATTGTTCTTTGGCCGACTGCGTATTATCCTTCTTCCCCTTCTGGGTCCTTGTCTTCATTGTGCCTTTGTTTTTTTGCTTTGTCTTTGTCTGTACCGTCCTCCATTTCTTGGGAACTAGGACTTCTTTAGGTTGTGTTTCTCCCTGCCCTGCCTCTTCTTCTGCTATCCTTTCCAACAAGTCTTGGGTGAGGACTAGAATCTTCCATTCATCTTCCTAGTCTTTGATCACCATGTCGATGTTTCCCTCTATGATATAGTAGAGCATTTGTAGCCACTTCTTATCGGGCTCCTTCCACACCTGTATCCACATCACATGTCGTGTGGCCTTGAAGTTGGTGATGTCTTGAAACCGTGCGACAACCTATGGTGTTATTCTCCATATGTTGTTGATGGCTTCTTGTAGGTCGTGTAGGTATCCTTGAAATATGGACTCGTTCATCCTTTTGTGCCTAGCATCTGACATGGATTTCAACAATAAATATCTCGCTCCCTGATTAGGTTTGGGTTTGGTATCAAAAGTTACATATTTGGGTTCCCTCCATCCCATAAAGGCTATGAACATGATTAGCCATGAATAGTGAAATTTTGTTCCTAGATCCTACTCATCCTTACAGTCATCCATGAACAAGTTCAAGAGATAGGGTGCCCAGATCACTATGGTGCCCTCGACACATTGAGTTGCAACTACAACAACCCTAGCTAGAACTTCCTCCCTGCAACATTTTCTCAGCAGCTTACAGGCTAAGATTTTTGCGCCCATTTGTGTTGCGACATCATTGATCCTCTTGATGATGATGCCTCGCGTCCCCCTATCAGTACCATACTTCTTCTTCATCTCTTCTGCTAGTTCTTTCTCCTTGGATTTGTCATCAAGAAACTATGTAGGATCCATGCCTCGGGATGGCAACCTTGTTATGTTCACAATAAGCTCTATGTCTATCGAGACAAGATTGTCCAACCATATGTCCCCACCATGTGTGACTACTAACAACTATTTGACGCACCCGCTTGCATACTGAACTCTGCCAAAATGTGGTAGATCCAACAGACCTAAAATCCCTTTTTTCTCCAACCCTGTTTCCCATTGGAGTGGCTGATCAATCGGTTCCCCAACTAGATTTATGCCCACAGTCTCCAAGTATACTCTCTTTGCAAATTCCAGAAACTTGTCTGTATCAGCTACATCATGGTTTGAGTATTTTATCTTGTCGATCTGCCCTAGCAAGACTGATTCCACTTGTACCCCATCTGGTATATGCACTATAGCGAGGGTTGTGATGGGTTGCTTACGAGGTGACCTAGGTACCTGCTACTTGTCTTTCTTTGGTGGTGGCTGCCTCGAGGTGCCAGTGGTGACCGTTTGTGCTTCAGAATACCATTCTGGCCAACCTCTAACATCCTCTACTGTTCCTTCCAATGGGTGGTCTGACACGGTGGTTTGAGACTCATCTAGATCGACTGCTGCTACCTGATTCGTCATCATTCCATTGACTCTCGGAGCTACTTCAGTGTTCGTTGGTTGTGCCTCCTTCAGGGTTTCTGCATCCTGGTTCTACTGCTCCTGTGCCTCTGCTGGTGTATCTACATTTGTTCCCTCTGGTGTTGTTTTTTGGGTTTCTTCCACTACAGGTGTGGGGTTCACTGGTGTTGTGTATGGGAATGGGATTTTGTCGATATTGACGATCTCTGACGGTTGTTGTTCTGCTTCTTCCAATTATACCTATACCCTTGTTCTAACTCTAGGTTTTTTGGCACTTTGGCTTGCTTCTTCTTGCTTTGGTGGTGCCATGGTGGTGAATTTTGAACGTTTGTTGAGTTTGAATGGTCTCTGGGACCTCTGTGAACTTGAATCTATTCTCCTTAGCCTCTATCACTCTCTATCTATTCTCTTTTCGCAAATGGACTCTTTGCTCCCATGTCTGTGTGTTGTATGGGCATTACATGAATCTTGTCAAGGAAGCTACCTTAATTAAGGGTTCAATGCATCTCCAGTTCTTTTGTACTTTCCATTACTCTGTCTTTCCATCTCCAATTGGCATGATTAATGTGGCGTCCCGTCGGTCCTTTCCATCATTTAATTTTGCATAACTCCATCTTATCATACTACTTTTGTCGTCTTTTTGTTTCCCACTTGTTTCCCTTTTTACCTGCCCATTAGCCTTATCCTCGCCGAGTCTATGTTCCTAAGTATGTGTGCTCTTTCTTCTTTTAGCGCACTGCGCCTCTATTGGTATCATTTAATATTTTGTTTTTATTTTTATTTTATTTTTTATTTTTTTACTGCGCGGTGGGTGGTCGACTGTCCTTGTACAACTTCAGTCGGCTCCCATTGATCATCCCTCTGAGATATGTACCTGATAAGTCTCTCAACTGTAAAAATTATCCATCTGTGATAGATTTTACTTCGTACGGTCCTAGCCAGTGCATTCTTAGCTTTCCTAGGTGTTGAAACAATTTGTTGTCATACATTAGTACTAGATATCCTTCCTTAAAGGTTTTGTTCTTGATGTGTCTATCATGCCCAGATTTGTCCCTTTCTTTCTGAACTTGTTGGTGGAACCCTGATACGATCCAGTCTTCCTCCATGGTCATTAAATGATTTAGTCACTCCTGTACTGTGCCTCGTTCTGTCATATGTGTGATTGTTGCTACGCGCAATCTTGGTACTAGAAATTCTAATGGCACCACTGCTTCTTGGCCATAGACTAGTTTAAATGGTGTGTGCCTTGTCAAATTTTTGCACGTAGTCCTATAGGCCCATAATACTACTGGTACTTTGAGGTCCCATTCATCGCTGTTGATGTTACAGATCTTTGTCAATGTATTCTCTAGGATTTTGTTGAATTCTTATAATGTGCCATTTGCCTGTGGGTTATATGGTGTGCTCTTCTGATGATGGACTTCAAACTCTTCAGTCATAGCGTTGATGGTGTTGTTTATGAAGTGTGTGCCTTGGTCTCTCATCAAAACTCTTGGGAATCCAAATCTAGTGATCACTTGTTCAAATAAAAAGTGTGATGTTGTTTCTGCGCTGCAATCCTTCACTGGTGAGGCTTCCACCCATCTTATTAGGTACTATGTCACGATGATAATGTACCTATATCCTGTTATTTTTGTTGGTGGGTTGATTGGTCCCACAAATTCTATTTCCCACTTATCCAATGCCTGCAATTTTATTTGCGGTTGTAATGGAATCTCATCCCTTCTATTGGGTTTATCTACCCTTTGAAAGACATCGCATATTTGACAGTACTCCTTCGAGTCTTGGTGAATAGTCGACCACCATAGTCCTGTGTGTAATACCTTCTACGCTGTAGCTTTTTCTGCGTAATGTCCTCCTACTATTCCCTCATGGGATTCTGTTAAGACTCTTTGTATTTTGTGCTCTAACATGTACCTGCACAAGATGCTATATGCGCCCATTTTGTATAAGTGTCCTGCAATCAATTGATAGTTTGCAGCATGAACTAGCAGATTTTTCTTCTGTGCAATGTTGTATTCTTGTGGCACAACGTCTGTGCTCAAGTAATGAATAATATCTGCAAAGTATTCATTAGGAATCTGGACTAAGAATAACTGTGCATTTGGAAAGTTGTCTTCTAAATTCATAGGTTCTTCTCCATTTGTGACTCTTGATAGGTGGTCAAGTCCTGCATTCAATTTTCCTAGCTTGACTATTACTTCAAAGTCAAATTCTTGAAATAGCAGTAACCATTGACTGATTCTCCCCCCCCAACATTGGCTTGTTGACTAGGGGTTTCAGGACTGAGTGATCTATGAACTCTTAAAGTGTTTTCCCAGTAAGTAGTGTCTGAACTTCTGCAATGCGTAGACCATATCTAGGCCTTCTCTCTCCGTGGTGTTGTAGTACTATTCTGATTATGATAGTTTTCTTCTTGCAAAGGCTATGGGGTGATCCCAATCCCCCTCTCATGGCTGTGCCAAGATAGCTCCAAGTGCTATGGATGATGCATCTACATGCACATGGAGTGTCTTCTCCCAGTCTGGAAATACTAATATTGACACGGTGACCATATTTTCCTTCAGGGTATCTAGATCGTGTTGACACTTGTCGTTCAACTGAAACTTTGTATCCTTTCTTAACAACTTTTCCATTGGTGCAGTAATCTGTGCATACCCTTTGATAAATTTCACATAGTATCCTGTGTGTCCCAACGTTGCTCTTAGATGACAGACTGTTTTGGGTAGTGGAAAGTTAACAATTACTGCAATCTTTGCAAGATCTACTAATAAACCTTGTTTGCATACTATATGGCCCAATAGTATCCCAAACAGTGTTCTGAATATGCATTTTTTTATGTTTAATGATATCTAGCATTGCCTGCATATTTCTAGCATCAACCATAAGACTTCAACATGGTATTTCAACAAACTGTAGACTTTCCAATCGTCCAGGTATACTTTGAGAAACTAGTGGATGAATTCCTTAAATGCGATGATGACTACTCTGGAAAATATTGCTAGTGTGTTCTTCAGTCCAAATGACATGACTATGTACTGGTAGGATCCCCATTCTATTGCAAACATGGTCTTGTATCTGTCTTCCTATGATATCTTGATCTGATGGTAGCCTGGGAATCCATCAGTGAATGAGTAAGATTCATGTCCTCCTACGTTCTCTAACACTTCATTCATGAAAGGTGTAGGGAATGGGTCATGTAGGAATGCATCATTCAACTTCCTCAAGTCGATGCATATCCTTATCCCTCCTTGTTTTTTGTCCTGCACTACCATCGGGCTTATCATTCTGATTCTTCAACCGGTTCTACGATTTTGACTTCGAGCATCCTGTCGATCTCAACTTTGACTTTCTACTTATATACTGGGTTCAATCTGTATGGTTGTTGTTTGATCGGTCTCGCTTAAGGTCTGAGTGGTATATTCATTTATCCTATCTCTCCAGCTATACCCTTCATCTCTATGAATGTTTTAGGGAATAGGTCATTGTACTCGTGCAGTAACTCTATTATACTTTCCACTATTTTCTCATCCTAGTAGTCTCCAATGCTGGCCATTTTGGGATTCTCAGTTGTCCCAATGTTGACTTTCTTTAACTTGATCGGCACAGAAATAAATTTTGATTCTATAGGTGGTCCCTCCACTTCTCTTTCTCCTTCTTTTTCTTCAATTTGAATATCATGCAGATCGTCTTCATCTGGTGCTTCCTCTTGCACATGGTAACATGACAATAGTTCCTTAACTGTCTGTTTGTTCCATTGTTTCTCTTCTATTATGAGCTCGACTTCCGGTTCCTTGGTGAATATCACACCTCTTATATGTTTAAGAGCTGCATCTATGTTAGGGTTCTCATGCTCGAATGAGAAAGTGACTGTAAAATTCTGTTGCAATGTCATCCAGGTTGCAGTTCCTTTGCACAATTCCTGGTCTGTATACTAGTTCCCTGGTATGCCTTCTAGGGTGTGTATAAAATGATGAGGCCATTCCTATGGGGATGTCATTTTCCACAACATTCTTCACTCCTCCAAGTGTTTCGTTGGTGCCCCCTGTCCATTGTACCTCTGTTGCTTTTTGTTTTTTTGTTATGCATCGAACCTGATGCGCAATAACCGCTTACATTGGTACCAATCTATGATTGTTTCTTTGTGTGTGACCCACCATCTTGCAGGTGTGGCCTTGAGTGCTATATCAAGTGATAACAGTCTCTGATTATCTAAAACTTTGTCTTCATACTAAGCCAAGAATGTTTCCAAATCATTTATTCCATGGAAACTGGGTGGTTCCCTTATTTCTGTGCCTACCCATCGTACTACAGGGTCTATTCTTGCACATCTTCTCATGGATACTTCGTGTAATTGTTGTTTCCAGTTCTCTAAATCGGTGTCTAAGTCTATCGCACATGAAGTAATTCTCTACCAACTGAGTATCCCATCTGCATTTGGTTTTACGTAATCCTCATCGCGCACAGTTGTTATGTACAACTGGCTGATTTCCTCTAAGTCTAAGAAAGTGGGTTCTACAAACCTCTCCCCTTCTGATGTATCTAATGGTGCGATGACCCTTTATTCTATTGACTCAAATGTCATTTTCCTGGTCTTCAATTTGATTATGGCCTAGTTGTCAAACGCCCAATCCAGACCAAGTAACATTGGATATGGTGTTGTGTCATCCACTATTTCAATGACTTCAAAATCTTCTTTAGTGTGCACTCCATCCAGGTCTACTATCACTCCTTTCAGTCTACCAATTGGTAGGACTCTATGTTGGTTTTCTAGTTTCAGTTGAACAGGTGAATATCCTAATGTGGGCTCTCCCATGCATTTCCATGCATTTTTTGGTAATACATTAACTTCGGAACCTAGATCCAGTATGATATCTCCCATGTTGAAATCTTTGATATTGGCATTCAGTCTGAAATCCCTAGTGGTTCTTCTTCTTGTATGTAGGTGATTGATTGTTTTTGGTTCTAGTTTTCCTTCCGTCTCGATGCTACATTTTTCTAGTATGTTTTGCAATATTTTCACATATGATGGATCATTTAATACCTTTATGCATGATTGAAAAAATCTTTTGATTGTACTTACTTTTCCCATGGGTTGAATTTCGTTGGTATGATCCAATACTGGAGGCATATCGAACTTTGGTGCTTCCTTTCTTTGCTGCGTAGTTGAAGTCGACACCATGTCTTCCTTCTGAAATTCTTGTCTAGATTCCTTAAATATCTCCTTCTCCTTATGCGCGTCAAACTACTTCCTTGGTTCGACGTTCTTATTCATCCATTGGTTTTGTATTGCCTCTTGTCGAACTGCGTTGTTTCTTGTTTTAGCTCCTCCACGAGTGACGATGTTGATATTCTGTCCTTCGTCCCTCACTTCAGCTGAAATCCTCTGAACATTCTGGTTGTTCTGATTCCTTTTTACTAGTAGTGTCAAACATTCCTCTATATCATGGTCCGATGTGCGACAATATATGCACGTTGCTAGTGGAAGTGGACATTCCCTTGCATAATGTCCTAGTTGTTGGCAATTGTGGCATACCACTGATCCTCTACCTCGTCCTCCACCTCTGTAGCCTTCTTGATCTCCTCTCGGCTCATTATACTGAGGCACCTAATTATACTGCGTGATATTGTACTGAGGCTGTGCTGTGTTGTACTGTGGTTGTGCGCTATTATATGGTTGTTGCACAATATTATGTTGTTGTTGTGCAGTGTTGTATGGAGCCAAAACTTGATTAAAATGCGGTGCGTCTTGCCTAGTCATCATTTATACCTGCACTCTATATGCATCTGATGTTATCTCTCTCATCAACTCCATGGTTCAACAATATTTGTCGTCATGGCCCACTAACTTGCAAAAATTGAAATATGAACTCTTTCGGACTGTCTGGTATTTCTGCATCGTCGTGTAATGATAAGGATCGTGACCTGGTTTCTTGTGGATTTTGCACCATAATCCTCCTGTTGGTAATAGATTTGGCAGTCCTTCTTCCATATATTTCATGAATGTTGGACATTCATTCTTTTGGTGTCCTTCCATCCTACATGTAGTGCACCAAACGACTTCTCGTTTTTCCTTACTCTTATTTTGGTTTAGCTGAAATGTTAAGCTCTTCAAATCCTCCTTTAATTTTTCGATAGATGGGTCCATCTACTGATACTGATTTTCTTCTAGTTGCAGGGATGCCTGCAGAGCCTCTACTTGCATTTGAAACTTATGTTGTCGCAATGGGTATTTTAAGTGTGGTAGTAGTGAATTGACAAATAGGTTCCTATGCTACATATCGTTCATGAGATACTTCAACTTTCCTTTTAAATGCTTGAATCGTTGGTCAATTTCCCAAACAGATTCTCCTGGTTTTTGTAGGATTTCTATCATATCATTCATGTATTGATCCTCTGAGATCGGTGTCTGGAACTCATTTATTAGTAAATTCTTAATGTCTGTTAGTGTCCTTGTCATCCCTAGGGCACTGTTTTCATCTAGACTCATGTACCATTCTAGTGTGCGGTCTCTTAGTGTAATAGATACTTGTGCAAGTTTGGTATCTTCATCAGTGATCTGTTTTGCATCCCAGATATTTGCACAAATGAACAAGTGTTTCTCAGGGTCTTCTGTTGCTTCTCCTCGAAATTCTAGTAACCTGATCGTGGGATCATGTCCTTCCATTCTGAACGCTGAACTACTACCTCGGCACGGTGTAGATACCTAACTAGTGCTACATGAATGGGATCCTCAGTTGTTGTTCCTTGTGTAGATGTACTTCCTGCTATTTGACTTCTTCTGAACTTCGGTTTTCTAAATGATGGTGTTCTCTTTGGTGTATTAGTCACACATGGGTTTATGGGTTCCACACTGACATTAATATGGATACGATTGCTACCTTCTCTTCCCATTCTTAGACCTCTCGTCTTCCTCTCATATGTTGCACGCAGGATTTCCTCAATCTGCTCCACAACCCAGGGATCCTCTACCTCTTCCTCATCACTCGCCAAGCCTTCCCTTGTGAATACAACTCTCTTCTTGGTATTCACCTTGTATTGGTAGGGTACTCCACTACACGTATTTCCATTTGTCACCAAGATCCACTTGATTTGGTCGTCATCCATCATGATCGGGTCCAAGGGTTCCTCCTTCTTTCCCTTATCCTTTCCTCCTTCCATCTCTCTTTTTTCTGTCAATGCTTCCCCCCTCCCCCCATGCACACAGGGAAGTTTTTCTATTTGACTCCATTGTCAGTACACCTTTCTTATATAACAGTATCTTAATAGAAGTATACAACGATCAAATGTACCTTACTCGAGGTCCACGTAGAAAATATTTCTCCGCTGCGCTATACGACTTCACTGTGTCGACTGCAAACTCTGTTCTAAAACTTGCCACAATATTGTCAAGCCAAAAATCTATTGCGCGGGTGAATTTGTTGTTCACCTGCTATAACTACTCAATTTGTACTGGGGTCCACTCTAACTGTCGAATCCGGTTCGTTGCATGGTTATCCTTCAACCTTAGTATCCACGCCTGCAATAAGTGTGGGAAATCACAGAAAAAGACTTCATGCAAATCAGTAAATACATATTTTTCAAGATATTTGTGGGGTGTTACTCTAGGGTTTATGTTATCTTTCTGTGCAAACTCCAGTTGTTTGTTTCTTATCCAAGTTTCGATCTCTACTTCTGTGGGATTCCACGGTCTCAACATCCTCTTCTAATGGCTCATTGCTTTCTTCTCTTCTTTACTCTTCTCTTGATCAACTTATCTCATCTACTCAATCCTCTTATGTTCCTACCAACGACAACAAAACCATTTGTTGGTTTACTTTTCTATTCTTTCTGAGTTCATACCGAGTGACCTAGGGTTCATGTTTGTTCAAGTTTCCAACAAAGCCTCTAAAACTATCGATCCTCCTGGTAAACTAGAAGGCAACAAAGCACACAGAATGCACTGCACAGTCTCACCCGAGATAGTTTTAATGGGTGACTATAATACTCATGTTTTTATAGTCTAGGATTGTGTGTGAGATATGAGAACTGTATATTGAACCACTTATTATAACTTGTGAACACGATATACTGTTAATTGTGAATAATCAGGAAATATAGCAACTCAGTCATTAAGCATAACAATAAATACCGAAAGACAATAAATATATGCATGCATTCATCACATAACACATATGTTACTGTGGTTCACCCCCTCCTGGGCTACATCCACAAATATTTGTCTCTCAACTCTTTTATAATAGTCATTCTATCACTACAATGTCGTGCGCTTACAATCTTGCCAGTTGGGTAACATCTATATGAGGTGGACTAGATCGCACCAGGATCCTTAGCCTGTGGTCTAACACTCAATATCTACCCTCCCTAGTACCCTTCGGCTAAACAACTTACAAAATTAGGCCATACAACAAAATATTACATATCCCATCAACTCATAGATAACTAGCTAAACTCGATAATACTTTGAACCCCCTATGATACCTAAGTATCAATATTTATACATTTTCTGGCTCTTCAGCCATTACAATATATTACCAAAACCCTAACCCTAGCTTCGTTAGGTCTTCCCTTCATGTGCACGTTCTTCTCTTCCTTCCAACTATTGCTTTCCTCATGTATGTCTTCTTTCCCAAAAATCGTCTTTCTTTCCGCTTTGGTCTGCTTCCAACAATTAGTATACAAAGAGTTACACCCAATATTGGGGCTCAAGCGTAATATATTTTCAATTAGAGCCCATTCCTGGGCTCAGCCAACATGTTCCCTTCATAATATTCTAATTCATAGGCTTCTTTTTCCAAGACACACCGCACGATATAGGGACCATGCCACATGGGTTTGAACTTTCCTTCCCCTAGTGGTTCTTTGGCTTGATCATATAAAAGGACCAAGTCACCCTCATTGTACAACTGAGGATAGACAAACTTATTGTATTGGACCTTAACATGTCTTTTTTTTACTTTGATAGCTATAGAGGCATCTCGACATTGCTCGTCAAGGATCTCTAGGTGCACGAGGCGTTGTTCGAGATCGAAAATGTCAGATAGGAGCACAACTACCAATCTAAGAGAAGGGATTTCAAATTCAATACGTAAGATCAAATCCACACCATGTACTATCTAGAAAGGATAAAATTCAGTGGCAGTATTGACCGAGGTTTGGTATGCCCAAAGTGCGGGATATAGCATGATATGCTACCCAGATTTTCTCTAGTTGACAGTTTTCTGAAAAATGGTTTTGAGAGACTTGTTTACGCCCTCTACCTGTCCATTTTCTTGGGGGTAGTAAGGGGAAGAATGACCATTCTTAAAACCCAACTTGGATGCTAGCTCTTCCATCATTTCATTCTGAAATTGACTATCATGATCTGTGACAATCTCACTCGGGATTCCTAACTTGGCGATAATTTGATTGAATACGAAGAAGGTGACAATATTCCCATTGGATTTAACTCTAGGCATGGATTTATACCACTTATTAAAGTAGTCTATGACCATGATAATGTGCTGATGCCCCCCAGCCGAAGTTGGGTTGCAATCCATAAAGTCCACCCCCACTTGCTTAAGGGACTGACGCTAATGACTGGATGGAGAGGGGCTGGATGCGAGCACATTTTCTGAGTGAACACCTGGCAGGGGTGACACTTCTTAACCACTTCAACACAATATTTAAAGATAGACGACCAAAAATAATCGTCTTGCAAATTTGTTTGGCTTGTTGCAATCCCGGATAGATGACCACCACAAGCCCCATTGTGGCAATTGTTTAGAATTGACTCGACTTCTTCGTGAGTTAAACAACGATGAAATATATTGTCTACTCCTTGAAGATACAAAGTGTCTCCAACGTAAGGTAATTCTTAGCTTGGTATCGTATACTCCATCGGTCATCTCGTGAGAGATGCTGAGGGAACTTCAAAGTTTGAATATAGAGAACAATGTATCCATACCAGGGGTTAGATGACGAGACAAGGAAAATATGTTCATCTGAGAAAGAATCAACATGAATAACATCCTTGTTCAATCATGGGAAGTCAGATATTAACTTTGCAAAGACTAGTGATTTCTTGGATTTTGCAGAAGTTAAATCGAGATCGAATTGTTGTAAAATGACAATCCATTTATTGTATTTTCCCCCTATGATACGCCTAGTAAGGATGTATTTAAATGGATTGACATTGACAACTACGGTAGCTTTACAAAGCAATATATAATGTTGTAATCGTTGGACTGTGTGAATGACAACCAAAGCTGTCTTTTCAGCGTGAGAATATTTGAGCTGAGGACTGACTAAGTTTCAACTAAGATAGTAAATGAGATGCTCGTGGAGATCATCATCCTCCTGAACCAATACCATGCCAATCATCTCTTTGGACATGGTGACATAAAGCAAGTAATCTCTATTGTATTCAGAAGACTTCAGCAGAGGCATCGATACCAAGGATTTATTCAAAGCATCGAAGGATTCCTGGGCTCACTCATCCTAGATAAAAGGGGTGTCCTTATTCAAAAGATGCATGAACCCCTTAGTAATATTGGCATATTTTACTATAAACTGATGCAAAAAGTTATCTTTCCCCTATAAACCTTGAATTTTTCGAATAATGAGCATCGCAGGAAATCAAAGTATTTCCTAAACCTTTAACGAATCTACCATGACCCTAGTATTAGAGACTAAAAATCCTAGAAGACGTCCAGACCTAACAAAAAATATGCATTTATGAGGGTTCAACCAGATGCGATAATGATGACATCTTTCAAAAACTAGTCGAAGGTGCTTAGGGTGATCCACTCTCTTATGAGAGTGAGCAACAAGATCGTCAAGATAAGCTTTGATTTTATGCTTAAGATCATGGAATGTGAAGGTCATAGCACATTGGAAGGTTGCTACGACGTTTTTAAGACCAAAAGGAATCTTTCGATATGCAAAAGTACCCCAAGGACAAATAAATGTCATCTTATGTTGATCCTCGAGTTTAATCTAAATTTGGTTATACCCTGAAAATCCATCCATGAAAGAAAAAACTTCGCTTCCCGCACACTCGTCAAGGATCTGATCGATGAAAGGTGTTGGGAAGTTGTCCTTAGGATAGGTTTTGTTCAGGTCATGAAAATTCATGCATACACGGATGGTTCCTTGCTTCTTATTCATAGGAACAAGATTGGATACCCATTCAGTCAAGGGAAACAGGTAGATAAAACCAACATTAAGCAGTTTCTCTACCTCTGCCTTAATAGCAGGGGCCTTCCAGGGATTGACAGCTCTAAGACATTGTTGAACATGCTTATCATCTGGATAAGTTTCAATCTTATTTTAGATAATTCAAGGTTTGATTCCTAGCATCTCTTCATATGAACAAGTGAATACATCTCAGAATTCCTTGAAGAGTTCGATGTAGATCAAGATTTCTTCTGGCGAACAATCTGCACCGATGTGTACATTTTTGATCTTGCTCGGGGTACGAGAGATATCGATCGCGACAGTAGGGGATATACTCACCATATTTCCTTCTTCATAAATGTCATGCGTATCAAGAGGAACTACGGCATGACCAGCTATCTCACTTCGAGTGGATCTAAAGTCATCTTGTTCGATTCTAGCAATCTCTGGGAGAAAATAAAAGCGATGATGCATATCATTCCAAGGTTTTTCAGAACCATTCATGGCCTCAATGATAGCTTCATATGAGAGAAAAGTATCATTAAGGCAATCATTTGAACAAGATGACGAAGTGGCCCACACGGGCTCAGGAACAAGATCCTCCTCGTCTGTCTGCAAGGTAGTAGGATTAGGATCGAAGGAAGAGTCAAGAACAACTTGATATATTATCTTTTCTATTGATAGTGACATGGCCATTATAGCATGTGACTGAACTTCACAAGATGTAGTTGAGGAAGGTAGGGTCCAAGGATCGTTAAAATAGTAAGTGTGGAAAGAAACATACCTCTTTGACGAAATGAGCCTACTGAAAATGGCGTAAATATGGTGAACCGGTGCCATGAAGTCGAAGGTACCCATGAGGGATGAATACATTTTGACATCGATATTCTTAGTTTTCGGCTGAGAATTGTCAACCATGGGGATCGATGGTCCAATAGATGCACTGGGGCTAACATACGCAAAGGACAACTGGTCGATCATCACGATCTTCCCATCGTGAGGAAAACAAAGGGTCTGGAAGATGGACGATATGACGACAGTGATAGCGTAACTCCAATTGCATCCTAGTAATAAGTTATAATCGAGGGGTGCATCAACCACCTCGACATCCACCTCTACCATCTTCCCACCTAACTATACCGGAAAGGTAGGAAGAATACCGTGAGAGTGGCAAGAACGACTGTCAAAAGCAGTCAACATGGTTGGATACTGAGAGAGAGTCGAAGAGCTAAGGGATTTACAATATACCGGGGACATCACACATGTTGGAGTGCCTTCATCAATGATAGTACGCTTGAAGGTATACTTTGAGTAACCCACGTGGATTTGGAATTCCACATGGTAAGGCAAGCGAGGCTTTACATATGTGACGTCAAACTTGATAACTTTCGAGCCACTGGGATCTAGAGCTCCTAATGCAAATAGAAAGGCATTCCTCTATGAAGGACACCTCTGGATACCTCCATGGCCAACATCGCACAAGGGGTTTGACCCAGGTCCTCAAGAATAGAGTAATTATGGGTGGCTCTAACATTAGGATTGTGGGTAGAGCGCTTGAGTACTCCTTTCGGAATATGAGGCAGTGGATCTATTTTTTCAATCTGTAAGGGTGTATACAGAGGAGGAGGAGACTCTAGACTAGGTACAGTTTGTGGAGAACTGTAATCCTAAGATTGGGTGGCTACATTAACATCAAAATTGACCATCTTGATGCATAAATGGTCATTGTCTTGTGTCGGTGGGTTTTGACTCCCACTCGTCATATTTTTGGCAATTGAGGAGCTCAACGCCATGTGATGGTTATGTGGAGAACGATTCGTCATCACGATGGGTGGTAGAGATAAAAGCCTTGTAGCTTTCACAAGTTTGGGGCATAAATGAGTAAGGTGATCGTTTGTACAAAGTTTACAGGGAAACTTCACCTTATGCCTTTCTCTCTTTCCCTCACTAGCATTATTATTCATCTTATCATTATTACCATTTCCCTTGGGTTTATTATTATTTTTCCCACCCTTACGATTATTATTACGTCCTTTCTTCTTATTCTCGCCTGGTTGCTGATTACCATTTGTGTCAATCAATGATTACACGTAATGTACATCTACGGACTGAGTGGGATTGGAAGACACAAACAAAGATGACCCTCCTTCAGACTAGTTTAGAGACAACTCTTTCAAATGTCTTGTCACCGACTCTACAGATTTCACATTGGCGGAGCCTACAATTCCATCGGCATGAGGCCCAGGCTTTTGTTTGACCTTGGTGCATCAGGAAGAATCTCGTACAACATCCCAAACTGAGCATATATAAGATATAACTATTGGGCTTTGAAAATTGCTTCTTCCTCAGATGTAACCCCAGACATAGCAACATCCTTCGAAATGGGAGGCCGTAGAGATTTAAGGAACCACTCTAGTAGGAATTATGGGGGTATGCATGTCTTGATCAAACTTTTCCATCTATGCCACTCATGGATGTGATCCGAGATATGAGTGGCTTTGTCCTGACGTAAGGTCGACATAAGTTCTAGGCCAGCATCGTAACGAACTGGTAATTGGAAGTGGTTAAGGAAGACTAAAACCATATGACTGAAGGTCCCATATGCCCCTCTAGGTAGCTCGATATACCATTTCATGGAAACCCCCATGAGTGTGCATTGAAACAATCTTAACCGATTGTAATCGTCATTAAGGGAATTCGAAGAGAACCATAGGTGAAAGGTGGTAACATGATCACCAGGATCCTCTCCATTCTTTCCTTCGAATTTTTGAATATCTGAAGGAAGCTTGGTGGGAACGGGGGGCCATGTAGGGTCATGACACACAGAGTCATTCATCAACTTAGACAAGTCTGGTAGATTGAACGTGGCTAGAAAAGGGAGACAAGGTTGCAACATCTAGCCCCAAGTTCTCTGGAAAGATTGTGGTTGGGGAATTGCAGCCCATCCAGGGTTCTGGTAAGCACCATGGCCCTGTCTAGGATTGTAAGACCCTCCTCTGGGTTGATTCATAAGGGGTTCGTTGGGAGTCATTCTAGTAGGAATGTTCTAATGAGGGTTATAAAAACTGCCCTCAGTTGGAGTGGCTCTGGGTTGGGGGTTTCCCAAGGTGTGAAACTAACCTCCTCTAGGTGTGAATCCAAAGGATAAAGGTGAATTCATCATGCCAAACATGTTGGTTGGAATGGTTACAAAGGAGTTGGGTGTAAAGGACAGACCATAAGCAATAGCTTGTCCGCCAGGTTGGTTAATCCATCCAAAAGTAACAGGATTAGCCCTAGATTAAAAGAAGGAATGGCGATAGGATTCATTTGAGGGACATAAGTGCCACCAAACAAGAATGGAGTATAAGGAGGAGTTGTGCCCCCAAGTCCAATGCTATAATTAAGGCAAGCGATTGGGATGGAGTTTGAAAAATGCGAAGTAAAATTCAGCATACCATAGGAAAAGGGAATAGAGGCCATAGGGATGGACTGAACATTATAGACTGGTGAATGACCAAGTGACCCAAATGGGTTCGTGGCAATAGGTTGAGTGTTCACTATAGGAAGGGAAACGTTGATGATAGGTGACCCCGGTACTACAACCATTGTGGTTGAAGGGGTCGAAGGGGTACCATTAACTATAGTAGGTGTGGGAGTCGAAGGGCTCCCAGTATCTTGATGACTCGGTTCAGTACTCATCCTTGTAGTATCACAAGTCTGATAAGTGGAGGTGTGTGTACCATGTTTAATAACTCTATGCATTTTAGAAGGTAAAGACTCAAAATGTGTTGGTAACTGTAACAAGCGGCGAGACCTATGGTGAAGATGGTCTGGCTCCACGATGACTCAAGATTTTGTTAGCGATAATTCTAGTCTTGGGTTCGAGAGTATTTAGATCTATAGGATTGCGCGATAACTGCCCAAGCACAGCGCATGGAGGAGAATCCCATTTTGTAGCAGCAAATCAAGCAAGCAAGCGAGCAAAGTTTTATCTTCAACAGCCGAGAACCATCCTCAAAACAAATCGACAGTCAGAAGCTTACAGAGGAGATCGACAGAGATCCTACCCATTGATCTTGGCAGGACACGCGTCAGGCATCAGGAGCAGAGTCAGGGATCGGGGAACTGAAGGTCCCGTGCACATGACAACGAGAATCATGATATCCTGATACGCGATTTCCCGACAGAGTTAAGGACCATAGTAGAATACAGGTGGTAGGCTTTCACGATGGGGAGCAGACCGTTGACAAGTCAATGGCCATGAGCCATCTGGGATCATAGAATCGCGAGTCTAGAGGATGCGAGTACATTGACATCGCAAACCACAAAACCCCGATGGAGAGTATGGTTGAGGGCATATGGTAGCGGTCACTTGGACCAGGGCTAGCACGGAAGGAGCCATCAGGAATCAGAGATTCGCGAGTCTGGAGGACTTGTGTATCGATACATCGAAAATGCCGAAATCCCGATAGGAGGGTAAGGCCACGGTCGCGGAGGCATGGTCATATGCGACATGAGTTACCTCGGCTCAGAAGAGGGGCTTTAAAATGATCCTGAGAACAGGAAGGCACGGTGATGTCCCAGGTGCCGATTCGATGCTGGCTAAATCCCAGTACCTACTAGGGATTAATGAAGAAAATAAGGGATGGCTCAAAACTCACATCACTAATTTATTGCAGAGTATGGAGACCTCAGCTGAAGGTCTACCCGGAAAGGTCCCTTGTACCATTTCTCCTCAGAGAAGCCATGCCAAGTCTTCAAGCCGCCAGAGGAACTTGCACACGCCAATTCAACATTCAAAGAGCTCAGCTACCACCCTGGCGTGAGCCATGCTGAATTAAAGAGGCATATGATAGGGGAGAAGAGGACATACAGACGCCATGTTTTTAATGCAACGTCTTGTTTTTGCTGCTAGTTTTTTGTTTTTTGTGTATATGTAGGCATTTTTTGCCATTTTGTAATCATCGATGGTAGAGCAGAGCTCCCTATTGTAAAGTTTTAACTGATATTCTAGTTTCCCGGTTGTGCATCTGTATTTGAGATTTCTTGTTTGATGACAAACTGTTTCCCTAATCCGTCTATGTTTTCATCTTATATCGGAGAGTTCATGATCGACTGATTCACATGAATTGTTGCAGTTATGTTTTGAAGAAGGATTTATCATTACATTATTGTATTCTATGGTTTTCTGCATTTGGATGTAAGAGGATCTTGCCTTTAGATGCCTTCTCTCACAGTCTGTTAGAAACCTAACGTTTATAACAGACCCCCACACTCTCCTTATACATGTCTCCCCCCTATTCACCCTCATTATAGCTCACTGTTTGGATTTTATCTAAGACCTCGCTTGCCCATGCACACCTGGCCTAGTTTTAGAGCTGAAACGATATTGCTCTGAGTTTTACTTCCATTTGATCATCCCATCTATAAACCACCGTGACATAAAAACTTATGGGCGTCGGGCTCTGCTCCTGATTGCAGTCTAGGAGTGACTTCTGACGCTAACATTTATGGCGCCGTTGCCGGGGACAAAGTTGAATATTTTCCCCGAGATTGAATGACAACGATTAGTTGATTCTGAAGGTGCATGAGATATCAGAACTATTGAGATTGCTGTTGTGCACCTGGTGACTCCATTGTGACGACTCCACTGGGGAGAACCTGCTCTATCAATTGTGGCTTTCAGAGGAAGACACACGCGGTCTCATCCACAGCTACCCCTCGCTACACCTCAAACCGATCCAGAGGTGGTTCTCATACAAGGAAAGGCCCCTGAAGAAGAAGCTTCCACCGCCGAAACAGGTAATCTTCCATCTCCTTCTGTAAGAACTCCGTTTTCTTCCCCTCAGTTTCTTAATAGACCCCCTTCACAAGCTTCCCATTTCCTGAATTTTGGGAGTGTTCCTGCTGATTTTTCCCCTCCTGGTCTGGGATTGGAGGGAGAAATCCTTGTCACTCCCCTCTCCTCTGAAGTTGTGCCTTGGCGTATACCCACGACCGTAGAAGATTTATCCACTCCTGCACAAGGAGGAGCACCTGCTGACGTGATCTTGGTTTCCCGTTCCTTGGATCATCTCTTGTTTCCCACCCCACTCCGAGATTCATTCCCAATATCTCCCTCGCAAACTCCTTCTCCTCCGAGTTCTCCTCAACCTAATATTCCTATGGCCAGAGAAAATCCCCCTATGACCGATATAGAGGTCATCATAGCCGCTAGATACGCTCCCCTCGTACTACCACAGCCTCTCAATGACCTCCCACCAGAAGGATACCTAAAGCCACTGCCCAAGTGTACAGGCAAGGGGGACATAACTGCTGAAGAGCACCTAGCAGCCTTTTACACTTTCGCGAATGATAATGTTTTCATGCACACAGACGTATGGATGAGAGTTTTTGTCCATAGTCTTCATGGAGAGGATAGGAAATGGTTCAGGGCCCTACCTCCTGGATCCATTGATGGGAACAGAGCTCTAGATAATGCCTTTTTGAGACAGTGGGGAGATAAAAAAGACTTTATGTACTACATGACAGAGTTTGGGTCGTTGAAGAGAAAGGAAGGAGAGTCTGTTTCAGACTTCTCCAAGAGGTTTAATAAAATGTACAACAAAATTCCTGCTGAGATAAAACCCTCCGAAGCCTCTGCAATGATGACTTACTCCAGCACCTTTGATCCTGATTTCTGCCTACTGTTGAGAGAAAGAAGAGCTGCTATGCTGGCCCACATGCAGGATGCAACCGTGGAGGTAGAATCTAACATATTGGCTGTCAACCGACTCAGAAACACAGGTGATAGAAGTACGTCCAAGAACAGGCATGAATCTTCTTCATCCAGTTCCTCTCCCCTGCCCCATCAGACATATGAGACAGCTAGAACACTAAAATCACTTGCTGCCAAGATAGAAGGGTTGGAATTTGAAGGGAAGCCCATGTACAAAAATCCCCAAAACAATGATAATAGAGGTTTCAGACGACCTGCTAACAATATACCTCATGTCCTCCAGAGGGAACAGAGGGGAAAGGACAGAGAAGATCAAAGGGTTCAAGCCCCCCTCTAGAACAACCTAGTTGATCATGAGGAAAGAGAGGAGATAGACGAGTTTGGCCCTGAAATTCACTGTATTGAAGAAACTCCTCCTTTTCCCCATTTGACGCAATCCGCATATGAAGAATCACTTATGAGTGCTCAAATTCATGAGTTGGGAAAAGAAGAAGGGCCTGGTCACACTTCTAATAGATATAATCTCAGGTCAAGGAAGAAAGCAGGAGACTTCGACAGCTCAGACCGGCCCCTCATAGCAGATAGGCCTACTAAAATTACAGCAGCTGCAGCTAAAGAAAAGAAGACTCAGAGTGCTTCGCCAGCAGCCAAAGAGCCTGTCACTGAGGTAAGAGAAGCTCCTAAACCTACCCCCTCCTTCAATTTTGAGCATGAGATTCAAAAGATTAGGATCCCTGTACCTCTCTCTGAGCTAGTTAAAAATGAAGACTTCAAAAGGTCCCTCTCCAAGTTGCTACAATCTGAACCCCCCCAGCCCCCATCTGACTCAATAAACCTTCAAGATGAAAAGCTCGCAGTCGTCTTAGGGCCCATGGTAGAAAATAGAGATGATTCATCCCCTCCCTTCTACACATCCCTGAATATACATGATAAAGTGTTGCATAACTGCCTCATGAACTCAGGGGCTTCCCATAACCTTATGCCCAAAATAGTGATGGAAGAGCTGCGATTAGAAGTGACCAGGGCCTACCATGATTTATACTCTTTTGATTCAAGGAGGGTGCAATGTCTGGGAGTCATCAAGGACCTGGTGGTTTCTCT
>SNQJ01S0004950.1:275894-287533 GCA_010110895.2 Picea sitchensis | reverse complement strand
ATGAAGAGTGTGGTCATGGATATTGTGGTAGCCGATGTTCCCCCCAAATTCGGTATGCTGTTGTCTAGATCATGGATCAAAAAATTGGGAGGGACACTACAGATGGACCTCACGTATGCTACCATCCCAGTGTTCGGAGGGGAGCATAGAAGACTATACAGGGAAGCCCAACTGTCCTACATAATCAGTGATGAAGCTGACCCTACCAATCATCCCATCTTTGCTTTGGACACTGATTTAGGCTCCAGTTTACTGCAACTCACCCATGCCCCGAGCCTCCTCTAAGACTCAGAAAGTAGCTCACTGCTTCCCCTGAATTTCCTTCCTCCATCACCCCAATCTGGAAAATGTTTTTTGATGGAGTCTGTTCCCGAGAAGGCACTGGAGCTGGAGTGGTTTTTGTGTCACCTGCTCAGGAAACCATATCTCTATCATACCAATTAGAATTTGAAGCTACCAACAATGTGACAGAGTACGAAGCTCTTATACTAGGATTAAGAGCCGCAAGGGAAATGGGGATCCAAGAGGTAGCAGTGTTCGTAGATGCCGAGTTGGTAGTCCAGCAGGCCAGAAGCGCTTATTAGGCCAAGCACCCTCGACTCAGGAGTTATAGAAATGAAGTATGGGACCTTATTGATAATTTCTTCTTGGCTTTTAACATTTGTTTCATTCCGAGGGGAGAAAATACTTTGGCCGATTCTTTAGCTGTCTCAGCTAGTTTGCTCAAATTTCCTCTGCCGCCTATGGTAAAATATGATGTTGAGATAAGATATAGGCCCTCGGTGCTGGACAATGTCAAGCATTGGAAGGTGTTCGAGGATGATTCTAAGCTCGAAAGGTTTCTCCAATCAGTGGACGAATTCTCTGCGTTGCATATTGACCAAGATCCTGATTTGGAAGGTGACCCTCGTCCTGAGGAGTTTTTAAATAAAATCGCTAATCATCAGATCATTCAGCTGCCCAGTAATCACATTCCGAGAGGACTTGTCCCTTTAGAATGATTTTTCTACGAGAATGATGTGGCAGTAAAGGGGAGTGTTTCAAGTAATGATTCTGACATAGCCGAATGCAACATCAGCACGTAGGAGGAGCCTAAGTTTGTCAAATTATCAAGCATCTTGACCAATGAATAGAGAGCGGAATATGCCGGCTTATTAAAAGAATTCGCTGATGTGTTTGCATGGACATACAAAGACCTCAAAACTTATGACACATATGTCATTGAGCTCAATATTCCACTGAAAGAAGAGGCTAAGCCATTCAAGCAGAAGCTGAGACCGATAAATCCCATGTTGCTGCCCATCATGGAGAAAGAAGTGAAGAAGCTGCTAGATGCCCAAATCATTGTCCCTTTGAGATATTCCGATTGGGTGGCCAATTTGGTCTCGGTAAGGAAGAAAAATGGAGAAATCAGACTCTGTGTCGATTTCAGGAACCTGAACAGGAGCTCAAGGAAAGATAATTATCCCCTGCCCAACATGGAACACATACTTCAGAGGGTCACTGGTGCATCTAGAATATCCATGATTGATGGTTTCTCTGGTTACAATCAGATATCTGTCATGCCTGAGGACAAGGAAAAGACGGCCTTCACCACTCCTTGGGGCACATTCATGTATGCCAAAATGCCTTTCGAATTGATGAATGTAGGAGCAACATTTCAGCGGGCCATGGACATAGCCTTCATCGGAGAGAAGGAACAATTTTTGGTAATATATCTAGATGACGTCACAGTCTTCTCCAGGACAAATAAGGAGCACTGCTGCCACTTGAAGAAGGTTTTCCTGAAGTGTCGGAGGTTTGGCCTATATTTAAACCCCAAGAAATCTTTGTTTGCTATGAAGGAAGGGAAGCTATTAGGCCATATAGTATCAGCAGAGGGAGTAAGGATTGAACCTAGCAAGGTAGAATCACTTCAAAACCTGTCACTTCCCAGGTCTAAGAAAGAAGTTCAGGCCTTTTTGGGGAAGATAAATTTTCTGAGGAGATTTGTCTCTAATTTTTCCAAGTTGGTGAAACAAATCACGACCATGCTCAGGAAGGGAAATGAAGTGAAATGGACTACTGAACCCAGGGAATCTTTTGTCCAAATAAAGAGGGCGTTGACTGAGGCACCTGTGCTAGTCAGTCCTGATTATTCTAAGGATTTCTTGATTTTTTCTTTTGCTTCCTGTGATAGAGTAGCAGTCGTCTTGTTGCATAAAAATGAGCAAGGGTGAGAGCAACCCATTTCCTTCTACAGCAAGGCATTGAGAGATGCAAAACTCTCGTACGAAGCCATGGAAAAGCAGGCCTATGCCCTGGTGAAATCCCTCAAAGCTTTCAGGGTCTATGTCTTGCACTCAAATATCATTGCATATGTTCCTTCAGCCTTTGTGAAGGACATTCTTGTACAGCCCGACATGGATGGGAAAAGAGGTAAGTGGATTGCCAAGATTCTAGAGTTTGATCTAGAGATTAAGCCCACCAAGTTGATAAAGGGACAGGGTTTATCTAAGTTTCTAGCTGAATCCAATTGCAAAGCCTTGGGGATCAACTTCATCAATGAGCAAGCTGAGTCATCCAACGAGAATTTTCAGGGTGCCTTGTCCCTAGCGACATGTTCCTGGTACAAGGATATATTGCACTTTCTGCAAGAATTGAAGCCCCTCGATGGAATGGGAAAAAGCAAAGCAAGGGCTGTAAATCTCAAGGTGATAAGGTATTGCCTCATCGACCAAACCTTGTACTGGAAAGACCCTCTAGGGGTATTTCTGAGATGTCTGGACCCGCAGGAGGTCCAGAAGGTTACTTTTGATTTTCATAGCGGCCTTTGCGGAGGTCATCATTTCTAGAAGACCACAACCCATAAGATACTCCGAGCCAGGTATTACTGGCCCACTTTGTTCCTCGATGTTTGCAGAGAGATTAGAGCTTGCACCAACTGTAAAAAATTCTCAGGAAAGCAGCAGCTCAAATCGCTGCCATTAAAACCCATAGTAGCTTCGACACCTTTTCAGCAATGGGGGTTGGACTTCATCGGAGAAATTCATCCTCCCTCAAGTGGTTAGCACAGATGGATCCTGACTGCAACAGATTATTTCACCAAGTGGATAGAAGCTGTCCCCACCAGAAGCGCATCACACGAAGTAGTTATCAGCTTCCTGGAGGATATCATAGCCCAATTTGGCTGTCCCAGCAGAATCGTCACCGATAATGCTGCTTCCTTCAAATATGAACCTTTAATTAAGTTCGATGAGCAGTTCCAGATCTGCCTAGTTCACTCCATCCCCTACTATCCCCAGGGCAATGGTTTAGCAGAATCCTCTAACAAAATCCTGATAAAGATCATCAGAAGATTATTAGAGGATAACAAAAGAGCCTGGGATTCAAAGTTGAAATTCTCTCTGTGGGCCAATCATGTCACGACGAAGAAGTCTCTGGGCACCTCACCGTTTCAGCTAGTCTATGGAGCAGAGGCAGTTTTCCCTACCCAGCTTGCCTTACCAGTGGCGAAGTTCTTTCAAGATTATGAGGGAGAACCAGATCATATGATCAGAAGAATTCATCAAATAGTGGAAGTGCAGTAGAGCAGAGAACAAGTGAGGGACGCAGCTTACAGTCATCGGTAGAAAATCAAGCAGGCTTTTGACAGGAAGGTCAAGAAAAAGGAGTTCGAGGTCGGGGATTTGGTATTTAAGTGGGATGCACCCAGATAGGATAAAGGAAAGCACAACAAGTTTGACGCCCTCTGGATCGGCCTCTTTAAAATATCCGATATTTTCTCCAACAACACCTATGGGTTACAGGATCTGGAGGGTGAAGAGGTTTTCAACAGACCAGTGAATGGGAATTTTCTGAAAAAATGTTTTATTTGAGCCTTAGACGGCTCCTCTGTTTATGAATATTTTCTTTTAGTTCTTTGTTTTGTTTCTTTTTGTACGTTTTCGGCCTAATAAGTGACTCCATAGCCCAATAGCAAGGCAGTGAAGCTATAGAAGGAGTTCTTAGAGCATCACAGAGACGACTCTATCCCCCATGGAGCCTAATGTTAGCGATAATTCTGGTCTTGGGTTCAAAAGTATTCGGATCTGCAGGATTGCGCGATAACTGCCCAAGCGCAGTGCACGAAGGAGAATCCCATTTTGTAGCAGCAAATCAAGAAAGTGAGCGAGCAAAGTTTTGTCTTCAGCAGTCGAGAACCATCCTCAAAACAAATCGATGGTCATAAGCTTACAGAGGAGACCGACAGAGATCCTAGCCGTTGAGCTTAGTAGGACACGTGTCAGGCATCAGGAGCAGAGTCGGGGATCGGGGAACTGAAGGTCCCGTGCACATGACAACGGGAATCGCGATATCCTGATACGCAATTTCCTGATGGAGTTAAGGACCATAGTAGAATACAGGTGGCAGGCTTTCGCGACGCGGAGCAAACTGTTGACAAGTCAACGGCCATGAGCCATCGGGGATCGGAGAATCACAAGTCCGGAGTATGCGAGCACATTGACATTGAAAACTGTGAAACCCCGATGGAGAGTATGGTCGAGGGAATATGGTAGGGGTCACTTGGACCAGGGCTAGCACAGAAGGAGCCATCGGGAATCGGAGATTCGCAAGTCTGGAGGACTTGTGTATCGAGACATCGAAAATGCCGAAATCCCGATAGGAGGGTAAGGCCATGGTCGTGGAGGCATGGTCATATGCGATAGGAGTTACCTCGGCTCAGAAGAGGGGATTTAAAAGGATCTTGAGAACAGGAAGGCGTGGTGATGTCCCAGGTGTCGATTCGATGTGGGCTAAATCCCAGTACCTGCTGGGGATTAATGAAGAAAAGAAAGGATGGATCAGAACTCACATCACTCATTTATTGGAGAGTATGGAGACCCTGGCTGAAGGTCTACCCGAAAAGGTCCCCTGTACCATTTCTCCTCAGAGAAGCCACGCCGAGCCTTCAAGCCGCCAGAGGAACCTGTACACGCCAATTCAACATTCAAAGAGCTCAGCTACCACCCTGGCGTGAGCCATGCTGAATTAAAGAGGCATATGACAGGGGAGCAGAGGACATGTAGACGCCATGTTTTTAATGCAACGTCTTGTCTTTACTGCTAGTTTTTTGTTTTTTGAGTATATGTAGGCATTTTTTGCCATTTTGTAATCATCGATGGTAGAGCAGAGCTCCCTATTGTAAAGTTTTAACTGATATTCTAGTTTCCCGATTGTGCATCTGTATTTGAGATTTCTTGTTTTATGACAAACTGTTTCCCTAATCCATCTATGTTTTCATCTTATATCGGAGAGTTCATGATCGACTGATTCGCATGAATTGTTGTAGTTATGTTTTGATAAAGTATTTATCGTTACATTATTGTATTCTCTGGTTTTCTGCATTTGGATGTAAGAGGATCTTGCCTTTAGATGCCTTCTCTCACAGTCTGTTAGAAACCTGACATTTATAACAGACCCCCACACTCTCCTTATACATGTCTTCCCCCTATTCACCCTCATTATAGCTCATTGTTTGGAGTTTATCTAAGACCTCACTTGCCCATGCACGCCTGGCCTAGTTTTAAAGCTGAAACGATATTGTTTTGAGTTTTACTTCCATTTGATCATCCCATCTATAAACCACTGTGACATAAAAACTGATGGGCTTTGGGCTCTGCTCCTGATAGCAGTCCAGGAGTGACTTCCGACGCTAATAGATTCAAGATATAAAAAACAAATCATAAGGACAACTAATAATCAAAGAGCACACAAAAAATAATCAAAATACCAATATGCACACAAACAGGATAAAGTGGCTAAAATGGACCTCCCAATATAAAGTAGGTATTCCTCGCCCTAGAGGAGCCTGGGCTCTGCTACTAAATATTGGAGGAAACATAATCAGTTATAAGGGCCCTCGTGGGATTAACAACCAATCGGTCAGAACCCCCAGGAGAGGTAATCCTCCATAAAGGTTGTGCGTTGTCTGACCTTTACCTGACCCAGGGTACCTATAGAATAACCCCTTCAAGTAACCTATGTGGTACCTAAGTCAAGAAACTAAGAAACCATGGTATAACCGATGCACATGCGAACAATCATAAGTCAGGTCCACCGTATGGGAAAGGTAGCAAATTCTGAAACCTTGAAAGCATCACCTCTCATGGAGGTAAGGGAACTATCAAGATCCCCATATACGAATAGATCCCCATAAATATATTTGATGCTAAGAAGGTATCGAGGGGATATCCCTTCAACCAACCTCATGCAACCTCGTTCTTAACTCAGTTGTATGATATTACCGATTATACAATGGATTTCTCCACTCCCTTTGTTAGACACATATGTTGATTTAATATCCATGGAGAAGTTTACTCACAAAATCCTATTCCAAGGCTCTAAATCCTAATATAGTTTGTGTACCCTAGAAAATAAAATCGGTATTAATCAATTTTAAATTATAACATTAATTTTAATGGCCTTGCTTACTCAAAAGGTGCATTCATGAAACTAGTGATGTTATGACTCAGCAAGTAAAATAAATGAATATGAATGCAATGCAAAGTCCGAACTCCAATTTCCAATAAATGATATGTTTTTCAAAAATGCAATTTTCAATTCAATTCTGCAATTCTAAATAAAATGCAATCTTTCTTTACATGAACTAAGATAAAAGACAAAATACTCAAGAGATCAAAATGCCAATCAATGTATAATGCCTAATATTTTTGTATTTTCATTATAAGAGAATGAAAATGGAAGGACTAAACAACATCTTGATATAAAGACTCTATTGTGTATAGAAAAAGATAACCCAAGTAGGATATCAAGGAGAAAAACACCCAGCCCAAGGTGTAAGGACAATCAAAATGAAAATATGATGAGAAAGGCACCACCCAAAAATTCAACCAAAGACAGGTTTCTTGTCATTCCACTGGCACTTAATAGTCACCACAAAGACCCAAGAAGACTCAACAATCATCAAAACCTACCCAACAACCACCAAACCCAACAATCAAGCAAAAAAGGTTGATGTATCTGACTGTTAAAGGGAGAAGAGGGCATGTACACAACGTGAGAAGTACAACACGCGTTTGTACACGACTGTCAAGAAAAAACCCATGTATATGTGTCAAAAAAAAGCTAGGCCAAGGAGAAGGCTAAAAAACTCAGACTCAGAGTGAACAGAGGCTGTCAAGAAATCATACGACAAGAAACTCAATATGAACCAGATAAATCTAAGGAGAAAAACACTCCAAACCCCAAAAAAGAAGATTCAATCCCCAGTGTGGTCGCCAATTCTGTTACGAGGAAAATATCTCTATGTCTAGGGGTAAACCACAAAAGATGGAAATGAATGCATAAATTAACTCTAATATTATGTATGCTATATAAACAAATATGCTAACAAGACAATATAAGAGGTCTACCTCGTCCAGACGTTCGATGAAGTCCACCGTTGAGCACTTGACCCAAAGCAATATACCTGCAACTAGTCCTCAACAACCAAGCAATGCAAGCATATGGTGATAATATATGATGTTAGGACATTCAATAGCATAATCCATCAACATTCATAAAAAATATGCCCATGGAATAATAATTCAAATATTTTTGAGATATTAATTGGACGAGAAAAGAGTATTTATATTAATATATAATCAACAAAAGTGAATGAGTTACAAACTTCCGTGTCGGCACGGTTCAGAACCGAGAAACTAAGTTCCTTCCAACTGGGCCTCCACCACTTCAATCCTTCACCAAAGGCAAGCTCATATAAGAGATACAATGAATTTCTCAATCAATAAGGGAAGAGCTTGGGGGTTGAACAATGTGTTCAGACTTAAGGAAAAAGGGATGCAGACTCAATGTGAAGTGAACAATTTCTCCAGAGTAACTTTTCTCTCAAAGTTGTATTCTTTCTCCTCTTTTCCATAGCTCGGATTTGGCCCATTTATAGCCTTCAAGTGGAGCTGAAGGCCTGAGTTGGAACGTTTCCAGTATATGGAAGGCCAAGGATCATTGATCTCATGACGTGACATGGAAACCTGACACCATTTTTCAATTTTGGGCACATTTCCCAATGTACACGGGCTGTAGTGGTGTAACCTATGTATATGCATGCTGTAATATAGGCAGGGAACGTATATTTGGACAAATCATGTTTTTAGCTCTGGGATTTGCAAAAAGGGACGTCAAGTCTACATACAAAAATGGAAAAAGGCCTTCTATGCGAGATTTCATAGGGTGAGGAAAATCTTGCTATAACAATTGTGCCTTTGAAAATAGTAAATGAAAACCATGTGATTTATTTCCTTAAATCCCACATGATTACCAGGTTTGTCATTCCCCAATCTTTAGTATTTGATAATGCAAAATATTTTTCATCGCTAAAATTGACTTAATTTGCACTTGAAAAGAATATAAAAGTTCAATCTAAGTTTTCATTTAGCACTTTGTGTATGAACTTGGCTCGTGAGTGGGATTTCCCACTTCATTAGGAAATCCCACATCATAGAGTCTTTAAACCATTTACTTATTCAATTAGGTGGACATCATTTTTGTGATCCTTTTTCATATTTTAGCAATCCTCACATGATTTCAGGAATTAGTGGATCATCCAATATTGGAGGACCTATTCCCACATCCCCTAACGTGACTGGAGGAGTCATAATGGCCATCTCCATTCCACTAGTTAGTGGGATAGATACTTACATTTATATACCTCAGACATCAGGTGTTCCCTTTGGGGAATGCCACTCGTCACATCTCTTCCTTCCACTATTTTACCAATCTTTAGTATTCCCACTGTCAATCCATTAGTGCCTATGTCTGGATTCATTTTCGGTAGAGGAAAAATCCTTGGTTTTACTGTTGGGAGTGGGTTCCCACCTATTTCTAGTATACCCCTAGGTAGTCCAACAATAGCTAACACTGGTTTTACTTTTGGTTGGAAATTTAATCCTAGGTTTGGCTTTGTGAACAACACTTCTACCATCTCTGGGGGCATCAATGTCCTCGAGGATAGTAGTATGGGGGGGTCTATAATTCCATTAGGACCACAATGTATGTCATTAATACATTAAAATTTGTCTTTCTTAGTGACCTTGAGTTTATTGGATCTATCTTGATTGAAAAATTAACCCATCAAGCATGAACTCACATAGTCGGTAATACCCATGAAATTACCATCAGACATACCCAAGTTTGACAGAAATCTTGGAGAAGACCCATCCATGCATGTCATGAATTTTCACTTATGGTGCTCATCTAAATCATTAGTGGAAGATATCATAAGGTTTCATCTTTTCCAAAGAGCCTTGATAGGGAGCATCACAAAATGATATATTGTATTATTAGGCACTTCATTTAGAAATTTTTTATATTTGGCAATGCCAGTTTTGACACATTTCCAGCTTCCCATATGATATGAGACTGGAACCAAAATTTTGATGTCTATATGTTAGAATAAAACCACGCATATCTCTAATCATATCCATGAATGGAGATGGTGGAATAGGATCATTATAGATAAAATTTTGGATCAATTTCTAGCATATTGGTTTGTGAAGTTATTGTTGCCTCAAATAGGTAAGGATGTGGCTATGTTAGGAGTTGTAATTGAAGAAGAAGTGATTTTATGTGCTCAACATCTAGATTTGATTAATTCTTAGTCTAGCATGTTATATTATTTAACCTTACATGATCCTAGGCCATCAATGGATCCATCCAAACCTATCCTAGGACCACATGTCGATGGTGTGGTTGGTTTAGTTTCCCATGCTTTTGTTGGGCAATTGACTAGACAAATGGGTCAAATGAACATATCATATAATCCATCTATGATTGCACCAACATCACAAAATGTCTCATTCCATACTCAAACCTATGACATTCATTCAATACAATCAAAAAATCCAAAGAATGCTCAGAAACCTAGAGGTAAACAGAAGAATAAAAGGAAAAATTCTAATGTTGAGCAGGGGACTACATATTATCAAAATGATGATGCGGGAGGTATTAAAGAGAAGAAGTTAAAGTTTCCATGCAATATTTGAAATGGAGACCATCTTAATCACCAATATATTTATATGAATGATATTCTTTGATACTTAGCTTAGTATGGATCTCAACAACTACCCATGATCTTAATGAATACTTTCATAGTACAACAACAAAAAATGGTTGAAACAAGCCATCCACCTCTGCAAGGGGGCACATAGGGTAATCCCCTGCAATGGAGCAATGCCATGAATGCCAATGGAGCAATGCCATGAATGCCAACCTATACATGTGTGATCAAGGAATCCATCTTTAGAACATATCTCATAATTAGGAGGGTTCTAAGAGTGGTCATTCTCTCTTCATATTAGCCTGGTTGCCCTCTACAAATAGAGAAGTCATCCCTTGATATAATGCTTTTCCCACCCAAGGTTGTTATACAAAGGTCTACTCATAACCCTAATTCCCAAGGTTTTTATACAAAAGTCTACTCACAACCCTAATGTCCAAGGTTGTTATACAAAGGTCTACTCACAACCCTAATGTCCAAGCCACTCACAATTATAGTATTGTTGAGGATTTGGCCAAAGCACCTTGTGTTATGTCTGCCTTACAAAACATAAAGCATTGTTGATAATAATTGGAAAAGTTGTTCCCTTAAACACTCGTCTATTTACATTTGACATTGATTAGAGTTGGTCGAATCTCCCGCACTAGATAGCTTTTTAGATACAAGTATCTTTGTGGGGGAGAAACATCTTTAGATGCCTTGTCGATGAAGGAACATCCACTTGCATTATGTATTTGTTACGTTGGACAACTTTAGGTTCTCTATAGATTTTCCAATAGAACACCAAGTTGAAATTGTTGGGTATGTGTTATATTCTTTGCACGAGTAGTAGTGTCTGAGCATCTACGTCGGGTGTGCAGGGGGGCGGAGCCCCCCGCGCAGGGGTTCAGGGGCAGCGCCCCCAATTTTTTGTTTGCATCGGGACAACATATTTCCGGGACGACATATTACCGGGATGACATATTTCCTGGACCACATGATATTTAGGTGGTTTTTCGGCACATGGTTTTTTTGCCGATGGTTTTCTATTTCCGATTAAGGAATTGGGGTTTTGGACTAATCCAGGTCATTGGGTTAGGGTTTTGGATGCCGCTGGCTCCTATATGTATATTGTATTGTAAACAATGTATGAATATAATATATGCTGGTCTTCCCGGTTTGGGTTTCCAGGGGAAAAATCTCTGTGTAATGTTTGCATTTGCCATTGTATCTTTTCTATTATTTTTTGAATATCTGTTTACAGTAGAGATTGTACAAGGTTAGAATTTACATTTGGTATCATAGATTTATTGGCTTCATGGGGACGCCTTTGTGGTCAAGGGTTTGGCTCGGGACTGTGATAAGCCTTGTTACAATGGGAGATCTGCAGTATTGTTTTTCAGGTGAAAAGAAATGGCTAGCAATTTTGAAGATGGAGATCGAGAAGTTTAATGGGAAAAGCTTTGAGCTGTGGAAGCTCAAGATGGAAGATATTTTGGTGGACAAAGATCAGTGGATCACGGTAGATCTAGGTACTGCACCTACAGGAACTTCTGCAGATGACTGGAAAAAGATGGATCAGAAGGCAAAGAGCACAATCCGACTGTGTCTCTCCGATTCAGTA
>SNQJ01S0004950.1:259019-275844 GCA_010110895.2 Picea sitchensis | reverse complement strand
AGGCCATCAATGGATCCATCCAAACCTATCCTAGGACCACATGTCGATGGTGTGGTTGGTTTAGTTTCCCATGCTTTTGTTGGGCAATTGACTAGACAAATGGGTCAAATGAACATATCATATAATCCATCTATGATTGCACCGACATCACAAAATGTATCATTCCGTACTCAAAACTATGACATTCATTCAATACAATTCACAAATCTGAAGAATGCTCAGAAACCTAGAGGTAAACAAAAGAATGAAAGGAAGAATTATAATGTTGAGCAGGGGACTACATATTATCAAAATGCTAATGCAGGAGGTAAAGAGAAGAAGTTAAAGTTTCCATGCAATATTTGAAATGGAGACCATCTTAATCACCAATAAATTTAGATGGATGAAATTCTTTGATACTTAGCTTAGTAGGGATCTCAACAACTACCCATGATATTAATGAATCCTTTCACACTATAACATCAAAAAATGGTTGAAACAAGCCATCCAACTCTGCAAGGGGGCACATAGGGTAATCCCCCGCAATGGAGCAATGCCATGAATGCAAACGTATACATATGTGATCAAGGCATCCATCTTTAGAACATATCTCATAATTAGGAGGGTTCTGAGAGTGGTCATTCTCTCTTCATATTAGCCTGGTTGCCCTCTGCAAATAGAGAAGTCATCCTTTGATATAATGATTTTTCCACCCAAGGTTGTTATACAAATGTCTACTCATAACCCTAATTCCCAAGGTTTTTATACAAAAGTCTACTCACAACCCTAATGCCCAAGGTTGTTATACAAAGGTCTACTCACAACCCTAATGTCCAAGCCACTCACAATTATAGTATTGTTGAGGATTTGGCCAAAGCACCTTGTGTTATGTCTGCCTTACAAAACTTAAAGCATTGTTGATAACAATTGGAAAAGTTGTTCCCTTAAACACTCGTCTATTTACATTTGACATTGACCAGAGTTGGTTGAATCTCCCCCACTAGATAGCTTTTTAGATACAAGTATCTTTGTGGGGGAGAAAAATCTTTAGATGCCTTGTCAATGAAGAAACATCCACTTGCATTATGTATTTGTTACGTTGGACAACTTTAGGTTCTCTAGAGATTTTCCAATAAAATACCAAGTTGAAATCATTCAATGGCCATATTTTTAATCCTCATGGAGTCATTACCACCTTTCCTATTGATTTAGGTGGAAAGACTATTTCAATTGAAGTTAAAGTTCTCGATGCCCTTCTAGACTACAATATTTTGTTAGGGAATAGTTGGTTCTACGTGATGGCGACTATAGTGTCTTCGATATTTAGGGCTCTTTTCTTTCCTCGTGAAGGAAAAGTGGTTACTATTGACCTACTTTCATATTATATGCTAGATTTTAGGATTTGTTAGTATGAATATTCCATTTGTTAGTGGTTCCACGGGTTCTTATGATAGTGTTGGTGTTAGCATGTTTAAAGATTCATCTTTGATGGGTAATTTCACCCCACGTTCACCATCCAATCCTTCAAACTCAACTCCTATATGCATGATATCATTGGGTAGTATTGAATCACAAAGTGGTTCTTCATCTTCTAGATTGGTTTTGTCTAATGTGTTAGATGTCAATAAGGATCCTTGGGTGGTGCCTCATCCTTCAAAAGTAGAGTCATTTGGAGAAAGTATGTTGGCTAAGCATAGTAGAGATTTCATATCAAGAAATCCAGTCAACATCAACCAATGCTAATCAGAATCTCCATCATGTTATGGAATATGATCAGTTCACTTTACCCATGTGGGTTATCCACCCTTCTAGTTCATGTGATTTATTGGATATTGAGTTTCCTTTGGACAAGGCTATCCTTGAAGCCATGACTATGGTTGATAGACCATTGGAAGATACACATCATCAATTGTCATTTTTTTCTAAGCTAGAACAATTAGTAGTTGACATGAAAAGCCTTGTTTCAAGTAGAGATATTGAGAGGTACCAATGCCCCATGCTAACACATGATATGTCTATGGTGGGAAACTTGGTGAACATTTCGAATAATCTACCTCATGACATCTCCATGAAGCTTGGCCCTTTCAAAGACTTTTGGGATGCATTTTCTGGGTCATCTAGTGAAATGCCAAGCTTTAACTTGATCGTGTCTAGGATTTATTTTTTAGAACTCACCACTAAATTTTCCATTCTAGTCTATACCAACAATGAATGTCTCGTATATTTACGATGTCTTGATGGGCATCGGGGCTACGATAGCTCATGAGATTTATAAGTGTGATAGTCCTCGAGTTGTTTCTAATCACAATCACAACTTGTTTTTGGTTTATGATTGGAATCATGATATGCTAGGAATATGGAAATTTGAACCTATGTGGCATGGCATTGACGTGGTGTGACATGTTGCCAACAAAGGTCCATGAGTTGATGGACTACAAAAATAATCCTTGACCCGAGCCTCGTAATGGGCTCTACTTGAAAAAGTACTATGCGTAAGAAGCAATGTTGTGTAGTGCTTTGTACCATATTGTATTTTTAAGGCTTTTGTTTTTAAAGTTTTGCATTACAAAGCACGAGTTGTAATCAAAGGTTTATATTGGATTTATTAACTTTTGGACTGGTGTTGTTGATCATATACACAGAACTTTGGAGACATTTTCTTTGGTATTTTTATGACGATCTTTGATCTTTATTGAATAGTGAGGTATGTGTTTCTATCTAGCATATAGCTATAGGTTTTTCCCTATATTATAATCTTGCATTATTAACATCTGTTTGTCAACATTATTCCTTAGGTTTTATCCCACCAGGTTGCGACATTAGCCTTTCTCTCTATTGCACGTCGTAATGTAGTGCCTACCTTACATGGGCTGTCCTATTTATCATTCCCTTTTCCATTTGGTGCCCATGTTAGATTTATCCATAGGCCCATGAACTCGTATTTAACAATGCAATGAATTAAAAGTTGAGACCTCATGCTTTTGTCTTAATATTTTTCTGACCATGTCTTGACGGGGTTCGGGTTATTTTTGTTTATTTATGGTTGCATGTTCTTATTAACCACTTGTGTCTTGGTGCAGACTACTATGCTGCCATTCGCTTGATCTTGCTTATTGCCATTGTAGTCACTATTGACCATTTGTCATTTGTATCCATTTGCCTCCGTTTTGGGACCATTTATAACGATGAGTGGACATTACTTACTAAGAACATTTTTGGCATTTGTTTTTCATAGGTCTATTCCATGTGCTTGGAATCTAATTGCATGCCATTGAGCCACTTGTTTTCTCCAATGTAGCATACTTTTATCTCTTATCTGGCATTAAGAAAAATGACAAAATGATCTGAATCTATTCAATGGAACGCTAAGATCAATCTACGTGATGATAATTTGACATATCTCCCAGTGGAATTAGATTCCTTGAATACGAAAACAAGTGTTTGAATTTTGAAAATGAAAGAATGGGTTGCACGTTCAAATAACCACCTTACTAAGTTGTCTGGAACGATTAATGTATCAAAATGTATGAAAATGTATGAAAATGTATGAAAACGTAGTGTCCATCCAAGCGATCACCTCAATCACCCTCTACTAAGTTGTCTCAAACGATAATTGAAAATATATTGACTTATGAAAACGCCGTGCACAGCCAAGCGTTCACCTCAGTAATCATTATTCTGAAAACGCAGTCTCTCAGTTTTAAAGCCATTCCTTACAACGGGCACAGACAGTACAGACACCATTGTTTGTCATATGCTCGATTTTTTCATTTTGAAAATTCAACTGTTATTGTTACTAGAACTTTCTGAATTACTCGATTTTTCCATAATGAAAATTCAACTGTTACATGAATAGTTGATTCACTACAGACACTATGTTTGTCATATACTTAATTTTTCCATATTGAAAATTCAATTGTTACTGGACCTTTGTTTGTTACTCGATTATTCCATATTCAAAACTTAACACTGATTGGAAATTTGTTTGTAGTTTACTGAAAAATCAAACTCAATACTGATTGGAAATTTGTTTGTAGTTTACTGGATTATTCCATATTGAAAAATCAACTACTATTTAGCACCTGAATAGTTGATTTACAATAGACTTCAGTGTTTGTCATATATTCAATTATTCCATATTGAAAATAATTGTTATTGGAAATTTTTGAATTATTTCATATTGAAAATTCAATGATAACAAATTTCATTGTTTGAAAATAATTGTTATTGAAATTTCTGAATTATTTCATATTGAAAATTTAACGACCACAAACTTCATTATTTGAAGAAAATAATTACTATTTAAAAATAACTGTTATTGGAAATTTCTAAATTATTTCATATTGAAAATTCAACGACGTCAGACTTCATTGTTTGTGGTACAGTGAAAATTCAACGGTTATTGGAAAATTGAATAGTATGGAATAAGTGTGGAAATTTATTTATACAAACAATGTTTTTGATTAACTCCGATCGCAGAGACTTTTAATTAGTGCATATTCAAAATTTAAAGACTCAGTTTTTAACACTACGTTTTTATATTAAGAGATCCTAGTTCTTCCAGAAGAGATATGCCAAGTTCACGTAACGATACTAATAAATTTATCTACAAATTTTAGTAATTATAAAAATTTTAATTTTTTAATGAAAAAAAATAAATTTATCTATAAATTCTAGTAATTATATTTTTTTAATGAAAAAAACTAAATTAACTATAAAATTAATTAAAATTATAAAAATTTTAATTTTTTTAATGAAAAAAATAAATTATCTATAAATTCTAGTAATTATATTTTTTTTAAATGAAAAAACTAAATTAACTATAAAATTAATTAAAATATGAATTTAAAGAAGGAAATTCATGTTCTTAATAGTTAAACTCATTATCTTAATAATAGCTATTTTTTTATTGTTATCTTTTTACATTTTTATTTTAGGGAGCATAATCATATTTTATTATTTTGATAATACTGTATTTCCACATAAGTGGAATATATTAAGGAACTGTTTATACAAACAAATCAAATATAAGCACATAGTATATTACGTGGTAAAAACCTTCAAAGAGGAAAAGGGTCCATAACCCTACAAAAATGCTCATACTTTTGGCAATATATATTAATCCAAAAGGAAAAATATTTTACATATGAGTTTCTCACAATCTATGCAAATGACCTTGTTATCCCCTAGCCTAGGGATAGCTAAGGAGATCACGTCTTCAGGCCCACAGGTCTTAGACATGGAGTACCGAGAGACAAACGACTTAAGCATGGCCCTAAAGGGCCCCTCTTTTCTTCAGTGCAATCCATTGATCAACAACAACAATATCCATCCCACTAGCATGGTCCTAAAGTAGCAGTAAGTCTTGCTCCATGAGGTAATGAGTCCGGGTATCATGGTATGTGTCACTCTGATTTTTGAAGCACTTGAATATGTTGCATTGAATTCTTCTTCATTTCATGACGTTTTCGAGGAAATTATGCTCTTTTCCTCGTTCATACCTCGAAGGGTGACATGGTGCCCTAGTAAGTTGATCTCCCTTGAGGATGGGTTGCCATTGGGTGGGTTTGTGAAAGGTCATCATCCGTTCCCTCCATACTTACCACTTTCCATCTTTATTCCTCTCATCTCCGCTACCATTTTTTGGGCATTGGGATTGGCTACACTAGGAAGGGTTGTACCTTACCTCGTGGGAAGAAGGGACTAAAGGCCTAGAGGGTAAAAGTAGTTGGCAAGAGTTAAAAGCCAATATTGAAACATTTGAGATGCTTCGCCCAGGGATCCCTGAGAAAGCAGTGAAAATCTTCTCAGTAAGAAAAGGGGACCCATAAGATACACAAACACTCAAGGTACTAGTTGATGGATAAGAGGTCTCATCATGAGCTGACCTATTATGACCATCAACATGTAAGAAACATGTGACTTAAGGTACGTCCTCCATTGTGGTAAGCCCACAGATGGATGTTGTAACCCTAGCCAGGGGTGAGAAGACATTGAATATTTGCACCAGGAAGAAAGAAGGACGTTTCCTTTGGAGGCACCCTGGCAGACCTAGACCCAGGGGGATCTTGCTCTTCCATATGGATGTTGGCCCTTGAAGGTCCAGGACGTCACCATCATGACACTGGACATCATCTAGAGCTAGGTTTTTTTTTTTTGGATGCATTTATGAGCTTAGTGGCATGTGTGGGCTTCATCTGGGGCCTTTAGAGGTTAAGCGCCCTACCTTTTAGGCTCAATGTTCCACCTTAGGGCCTCAACATCACCATAGAAGGGTATGACGTCACCCTTGGAGGTGTATTTATATGCTAATTAATTTTATTTATGTCAAATTTTAATTTATTTGTAAATTGGCGAGGTCGGCCTTATTTTGACCTAAAATTAATTAAAGGTCACAAACTTTGTATAAATAAACATAAAGTACATTCATTTTTACATAACAACTCTCACTTGGAGAGAAGTGGACTAAAAATTTCTCCCTACTTAGGGTTTTATTAGCTGAAATTGTGAGGTGCACCTCACTTGGAGTCTTATACATGCAACTTGGATCATTTTTTGGTAAAGTTACTTGGAAATCTAGGGTTTCATGGCTTGATTACTCTTTGTGAAGTAAGTAAATCTGGAATTGTCATTTTATTTGAATGGTTATGGTCTATTTTCTTATTCATGTTAAAGATTATGAATTTGCTTGTTTGACAAACCCTAGGAGTGAAGAACTTAAGATACTACTTCTTTTCTCTAGATTTGTTAGTCTTTGCTAAGGTGGTTAATTTTGACAAACTTCTAAAGCCTTAAAGTGATACCACTTTAGAAGCCTTGATCAATCATTGTTGCATATAAATATTTCTTTAAATTATCTAAGAAGGAGGAAAACTACTAGGGCCTAGAAGTGCCTACTCTCTAGTAGCTCACCTCCCTAAAGATTGAATCCTAAGAAGACTTAAGTTACTACTCTTCTAAGATTCATCCTTTACTTGGATAAACATAATCATTTTGTTGCTTACTCCAAATGAATGTTGTTAAACTTTTGACTCCATAACCCCTCAAAGGAGCTAGTCCTTACAATTATTTTGTTGAGAGATCAAATCAACACTCAAACCTTAACCTTTCTAGCTTTCATTAACTAAAACTAACACTAACCTAGCCTAGTAAACTAACCCTACCTTGTTGTTGTTACAATCACTGCTACAACCATCTTGAAGCATCAATTTTTTTTCATTATCTACATTAGATGCTAGCTAAACACTTCTAAATTTGCTTGTGACATTTGATTATCATTCTGCTTAGTAAATGTTGTCTTTTCATTTTCTTTTCAAGAAATTTTGAGGCATATTTATTGCATTTGTTATAAAATACTTCTTGTTGTTGTAAAACTTCATTGTGCTACAATTTTATATCAGCTAGAATACATTTCAATGGTTTATTGTCTTATTGAAGCACTAACATCATTTTGTACTTGAAACTGCCATATTTTTTCTTGTTGTCTTGTTTTGGGCAGGTACACTTCATCTATTACATTTTCTTGATCTCTTAAGACATAAAACTTAGTAATACCTTTTGACTTGAGTGACTAGTGAGAAGGGGGTTATATTTGCATCCTTGGTTTAGTTTCACCATCCCTTTAGGTCACTAGGGACGTCTCCCTTGGGGTAATATTAACATACTCCTAAACAGAAAGGGGTTTTCTATTAAGGTGATACTGATAGGTCACCCCCTTGTTATGCCCAATCTTGTTTCACTTTCCTTGGGCTTTGGGCAAGTACAGATTGTGAGATAACATTTTTGGCACCATTGTTGGGGAACACTAAGTCAATCTTCCTCAAACACACTTTTCCGGTAATCCTTTATCCAAATCCTTCATTTACATAGCTTACCTGGCGAATCCACTGAGGGTGATCCCCTCATCCCTTTGATAATTTCAAGAAGATTATCTGGCAACTCCACAAAGTTCAGGGAGATATACCAATCCTCCCAAGTCTTATAGAATAAATCCCCCCTAAGACTCTCATGTAGTAAAATCATTATTCGGAGGCAATCTTACCTTAAAAACAATGTCTAACACTGAGACTCAAACCCATAATCGAAATCAGGTTAACAACAAAAAACAATGGTCATCCAAACTTTTTAAGCCCTTAGACATGAAAGACATTTCAGGATACCCTAGGCCAATGCCACCTCAATATGACAAGTGGTTGCCTAAGTTCACTGGTAATGATAGTCAATGCATAGGACCATATGAGAAATTTCTGGGCCTTTTTCCAATTTCATCCCATCAGTGATGATGATGAATATTTGGCAACGAAGTTGTTTTATGCTACCCTCTATGATGGCGCTAGAAGATGGTATAATGGTCTTCTTGATGCTAGTATTAAATCCATGGATAAGTTAGAGGAAGAATTCCTAAAAAGATGGAGTGTCAAAGAGGAACCCAACATGTTTCTAACAAGACTTAACAACATTATAAAGGATGAGAATGAAATTGATAGGGAATTTCATGACAAATTTGAGAGGCTAGTACAACAAATCCCAACAAGACACCACCCTTCAAACAAATTTCTTCTATTTCTTTACACCAAATCCTTTACATGACCAATGGGTTTCCTTATTAGATACAAAGCTCCTAGAACAATCCAAGAATCCCATGAGATGGCTATGAAGATTGAAAATAACCTATCATCATCCAAATTAGAACCTTTCTCTGCCACAAGAGTAAAGATAAATGCTAAACCCAAAGTGGTCCATAATGCTGAGGCTACCTCAGATATTGGCGCCATCTTGGAAAAGCTACAATTCATTGTAGATGGAATGGTAAAAACACAAGAGTAAATGATGAATAGGATTGTCAATCTAGAAATATCCCAACAAAAACCTCGCATACCTCCTTATAAGGTGAAATTACAAAGGGGTAGTCAAGGTTTCAAGCCTAAGAACGATCAAGAGGTTCCTAACACTTTAACCCCTACAAACATGGTTGAGGAAAACCCATGGTGTTTCCAATGTAGAGAATCACATTGGGAGCATGAATTCCCTCTAAATAATTGTTAACATGATCAAGTCAACATTATCGACCATACCATTGAGGAGCCACAATATTTTCTTAATATCACACCTGAAGAACATGAAGAAGGCGTAAAGGAAGCACCCAGGAGGCCTAGGATGGAGGTAATCAATAGCCTTGATCAAGAGTCAAGAGAGAAGTTGAAGAAACAAGAATTCCAAGTGTATACTAGGAAAAAGTGAATGAACCAACCTCTCTCTAGTAGACCTACAACTTCATAACCAAAACCTCCACCTATGAACATACTCCTCCCTAAAACTTCTTCTAAGACTGATAAGATTGACTTAAATTTTTACTTGGAAGCTGCATTAGCCAAAATGCATGTAACCATCCCGTTGAAGGAATTTATCAAGGTTCCATACATGAAAGAAAGGCTTGAAAAGTTTTTCAATGTGTTGGATGAACCAATAGACTCTCCTATTATGTTACAAGAAGACCATTTTAGATTTCAATATGATGGACACCCACCCTTATTTATGTCATTGATAGTAAATAATAAATGTCTCAATAAATGTATGCTTGACTCAGGAGCAGGTGCCAACATGATGTCTTTGGAAGTCATGGAGAAAGTAGTCCTAAAGGATACATGACCTTATAGGAATGTGTGCGGTTTTGAATCCAGGGCTATACCCACTCATGGGGTAGTTGAGAACGTTGAAGTACACCTTGGTAAATATCCTGAGAGAGTGATCCATATGGATATTGTGGTGGTAGATGTCCCTGATGTATGGGGGATGCTTTTGTCCAGGAATTTCGCTACAATGTTGGGTGGTACATTAGAGATGGATTTAACTTACATCAATGTGCCTAAGAAAAATGGGACAATTGCATGCCTTCCAAATATGCCAATGGCCAAGGTCCATGTACAAGAAATTAACAATGATACTAAGATCAATGAAACACATGACCCAATTAAGGAAAACCTTCTTGTTTTTTCTCTAGAGGATTTTCCTTTCACTTCATAGGAAGATTTTGATGAGATACAATGGCCAAAGAAAAACGAGTATCAACAACTCTTAGATAAATATAAGGACACAGAAGTTGGATCTGTCAAGTTACTAAAGAAAGGGGATGATGATTTATTAATTAAACCAAGTCAACAGGAAGTCCTTACAGTTGAATCCCACCCTCCTCTCTCAAAACAATACACTAGGGTTATACAAGGAACAACAAAGTTTGAAGCAAGAGAATATCAAGAGGGAGATATGATATGGATGTGGGACACTAAGAAAGGTGAGCCTAAGAATATTAAAGGGAATGCACAATTTTGGCTTGGACATTTCAAAATCAGAATGAAGTCAGACAACGATGCCTACTATTTATATACACTGGAAGGGAGAAAACATCCATTACCAGTTAGTGGACGCCTCCTCAAACCCCATCACGGGGTAGAGACTTGACTTCATAGGTAAGTCAGATTAGGTAGGAATTTGTATCCATTTTATATACCATCTGCATATCATGATAGCATAGTTGTAGTTGCATTTCCATATTCTTTTGTTCATTATGTATATATGTATGATCGTGATTATATGCTAGAATAGAGAGTCCCTTTATTTTTTTATTATATCATATATGAACAAGGGGTGATATCACCACCCTAAGGATTACTAATATCCTTTGTTGAGATTTAGCAGGAATAGGTCATACCAGAGATGTTGAGGTTCTCATGTGCTCTACGGTGAGCACACATCCCCAAGTTGGAGCTAGATGTTATCCCCTATCCTAGGGATAACTAAGGAGATCATGTATCAAGGTCCACGGGTCCTAGACATGGAATACTGTTGGCACAGGGGAATACCCAGGGTTCAATGATACAACAACGCACCAACAAAACCCTAACTACAGGCCCTTTCGGCAACACCTGCAAAGCAGATGAAGTCTCACCCAAGGTAGAGGCAGGGGTGGTTGCAGGAATCAGATGTCTACAACCTTAGCTGGGACATAGATATGTGATTATAGTATTTAACAAAGAACTTAGCAGAAAACCTTTATCAGTATTCAGTTCTTAGAAACGGCGCAGAAAAACCCTAATTACAGAGCATCAAAGTATTCAACCAAATCCACATCAAATAACACTTATCATAAAAGGAACGTGTCAGATCTAACAGATTCACACACTAAGAACATTCACATAGGTCATATCTAACATCCATATACATCGTTAGCACAAAGCATAAACAGATCTATTCATCTATATCAAATAACTTAGCAAATAAAGACATCAACACACATCAAGACATCACACAAAGTAGAGCAACACATCATATATGTGGTTCACCCCCACCCTGGGGATACGTCCACCAACTCTTCTCTTATTTATTATCTTTGGTCAAGCTTCTTACAGGCACATAGCATCCAAGTCTCACTCCGCAGAGGACAGGAAATCTGCGCACCTCGCTAGATCCTCCTTCCTTGCATTACAGCACAAAGCCTTCCACAATCTGTTATAACCACTTGCACTTAGCTCTGCAAGTCTCTCATAGTATGCACAAAGCATATACAAACCATACTTGCAATTAGCGCAACATTACCTAGATGCCTACTCCTTACATCACCTAGACATCTATTTATACGTTACAAAAGTGGGCCTAAGCATGGGTAAACCCATGGGCCGACATTCCATACCCATTACATAATCCCAAAACCCAAAAAGGACCCAAAAAGGGGCTGATATCCTACGATCTCTACTTCATCTTGAACTTCGTCTTTGACATCCTATCGAAGTCCCCAAAATAGGTCAAACATGACCAAGTAGCCACAAAACTTGGTCAAGGGCCAATAGGCCCCCAACACTCACCTGTGACTCATCCTGAGTCACTTTGATCTGACTAGTTCTGCTTCTAAAGCCTCGAGCTTAGCTTGAGTTGCTTGGACTTGTTGCTGTGCCACGGCCTCTTTCTCAACGAAATATTGGATGACTGTGTTGTTGACAGGTCCCTCCAGGCATTGTCTAGTTGCAGTGACAACCTGCTCCAGTTCTGCTCCTCGGCCTTCAACCTATGTGAAAAATTGGTAAGCCTTATCTTGTACAAGTTGGAGTTTCTGAGTTACTTCCATAACTCTACTCTAGATAGTGTGGATCTGTTGTTGGACAATGCACTGCTCCTGGGATCTCTTCATTCTTTCCACAGATGACAGGGGCTTCAACTGTGCCTGTATTGTCTCTGCTTCCTGCTTCGCTTCCTGGAATTGTGACTCTGGTTTCTACAATTATGGGATCTCGGTGAGTTGCTCATACATACAGGCACTGCGATCACTCAGTTGCTTGCATTCCATGGCAAAGGCCTTTAGTCTCTCAACTGCGCTTCGATAAGTTTCTTATCTTTGATCCCTCACATCTTGCGGGGTCTTGGGAACTGCGCGTACCTCTAAGTCTATGATGCGTTGTTGTAGATGTTGGATAGCTTCTGCGAGCTGCTCCAGTTGATGCATGACTCGGTATTATTCTTTTATTTCTAAGACTGTCATAGAGAGAAGTGCTCTGTTGACTTCTTCTTTTACTTCGAGTTGCTCTGCAAGAAACTGTTCCTTTCCTTGTTGCATCTGTGCTTTCTCTTCATCGAACTTCACTTGGAGAGAAAGCTTTTCATGCTCGGCAGTGCTGCGTTGTTCTACGAGTACACCTTGAACTTGCTTTAAGGCCTGGGTGGCTTACTCTGTTTCTTCTTGTGCTCGTCGAAGGTGAGCTTCTACTGTATCTGCTAGTCGGTGGAGTTGGGCTGGCTCATCTCCTAAATCAAGTTCTCCTGATGGTAGTGGTGGAGTGGAGACTGCATGGCTAGATTGTAGTGCCTACTATACCCCTCAGAGTTCTACTTCAATTCTATCGCACATTTCCTCTTGCTTGGCTTCTTGTTTCTCTGTTATTTCTAGTGAAGCATCATGCAGGGCTGCTATGAGGAAGTCGAAGTCATCAGAGGTGAGGACAGTCTGCAACTTGGTCATGGTGGCTTTCGATTTCTTTCGGGAAGAAGGTTTCAGACGTGAACCCTTCCTCTTCTTCAAGGGATCAACCTCATCTCTTTTATTTTGTTCGACCTCTTTGTCATTTATCTCTTCTACTTCGTCATCAAGCCCTCGGTCAGGTGATATCAAAGCAGTATTTCCTGAGGCACTGCCTAATTCTTGGGCCTCTTTAGTCTTCTTTGTCTTGCTGGGTCTGAGTGTATCATGTGCGGTTTCTGGGCTATCAATGTCAGATATCTCGGAAGGGTATGTTGAAATAAGGAGGTCTTCTCACCAATCTTTAGTGATATCCTCCATGTCCTCTTCCGTTAGCTTGTAGTATGACTGAAGTTGTTTCTTATGTTCATCAGATCGCGTTGTAATGTAAATGAAATGTTGATCTGCGTTGAACTTCATCAGGGGTTGGAACCGGTGTAGAGTGTTCGGAGTCATGCGAGGCTCGGATTCTATGTCCTCTTCAGCTGAAGGTAATAGGTATGAAAAACAACATTCGACTACCATGTTTCTTTATATTGCTTGAATACCAAAGTGTAGCGAACTTCGCGGCCAACGGTTCAAATGGTTCAATATCTGGGAAGGTCACACCTTCTGGCATCTCCCAGGAAAGGAAGGTGATGGGGATCAAGAGCCAGCTAAAATGAAATTCATAACCCTGATCTCGTGCTTCTCTGTAGTCTAGTTCCAACTGATTCACCAGGTACTTCGCCTAGTTCATCTGTAGGCCTTCCGCGCATTTCCCTGCGAGGTCAACGACAAATCTGGTGACTTGTGTAGGTCAGTTCTTCCTTACTAACTTTCCTGCAATTAACTGATAGGCAAGGTGCACTATTCCATTTTGGATGGAGGATACCTTGTAGCCTCACATCCCCTTCTCAACATAGCCATAGGTGTCCTTGATCTTCTATGCTAGCACGCGGTCCATGGTTTTTCCTAGATACAACTCTCTTGGATCAGGTCCTTGCATACTCAACCCTATGATCCGATTGATCAATGTCGGATCAACTGTGATACGCCGGTCTAGCCACAAATATCGGCCATGGTAACACGACAAGAGCAGCTTGACACAAACATTGACTTCCTGGTGTCTACCAAAGTGTGGAATCTTCATGAAATTTAGCAGGGTGGACTGCGCAAGGTTCATTGTCCATGATTGGGGTTTTATCTTTGAATTCTTCCCCTTCATCCTGGTCAAGTATTTGTATGAGGCGAGCATGTTATAGACCTTTCGGTCTCTGAGGTTGAAGTCACTGAACTTCAACGCTGTGATCTTGTCCTGGTCTGCTCAAACTACGCGTATCCCCTTCGAGAGGTACATAGTAACCAAGTTGTACTCAAAATCTCTGGATATGATATCACGATTCACTGCATTGGTTAGAGGTGGGATATAGGAAAGAAATATGGTCGGTATCAACTTTGCATTCGCTAGGTCATCCCTATGTTTGGTTCACTTTTCTTCTGATGACCGGAATGGTCTGGCTCCATGAGCAGTCGATGAAAAGGCTTCCACTGTTATCATCAATGAGGCTTGTACACCTGCAAACATCGGCATCACTCTTTCAGTGATCAGGTCGATGAGTACTTCCTTCACAGATTCTTCTACTATGTTTATCTCTTCAGACATACACGCTCAGGATTTAATATATTAGGTTCAAGGGTAACTTAGACACTGCAATGGAATAGATAAAAATAATGCGATGATCACTATGAAAAATCAACTTAGCCTACGAGCTCAGATTCTTGGTTAGAAAAAGTGTTCTCGGTGCATGGCATGATGGGGTAAATAGGTAACTTAGCAATGAATCTCTTGCAACGGGTATGAAGCCTTCATTAAATATGTTATGTCCATTCCGACGCAGTCCAACAGTCTGATGGAGAGCTGTCTAACAATAAATGCCTTTCTACCCGTTCAGAGCATCGATCTAATGGTTATAATGTGCCCAACAGCTATATTTCTTTGCCACGACGAAGTTCCATGTGTCGTTGTTCTAATATCCCAACGAAGTTCCAATTTTGCAAATTTTCCTTCTGCGAAGTTCCCTCTGGAACCTTCTATAACTTTTCAATCTTAGCTCTTTTCTTACTTAGTTTTCTAGCCTTCTTTCCAGTGCGCTTCATCTCGGTATTTTGTTTTCCATTCTAATTCTTATCTTCTTTTGGCATAGTTACTTCGCACTGTTGAGATTCTTTCCTAGGATTCAAGGGTAATATTTCTTCTTTATCTGGAGTAGGTGCTTCAGTCTTCTATGGGTCTTCTAGTGTTCTTTAAACTTTGATATCCAAGTCTCTGGTGTTAAATAGCTGTGATCTGTTCTCCTGTTATTCAATCAAGTGTGTGATCCTTCTAGTTATGAAATCTTTTAACTCTTACTTTTTCATCTCCAAGACTTCTTCTTCTTCCTTCCTCCTGGCCTAATCTTTTTCAATCCAAGGTTTTCCTAGTAACATGGTAAATGGGGCGTTGTTCTCAATAAATTTAATAATCTCAAAATATTCTTCTATCGAAGTTCCATTGGCATGCATAGATATCTGGGCAAGCTTTCCATATCGGGTTATTAGTTTTCCTCTGAATAATCCTATTCCTCCCAATGATGGAATCATAGCAGGTTTGCGTAAAATTTCCCAAGTTCTTTCTATCATAATATTTACCTTTGTTTCTTCATTTAGAACACAGTCAATGTCAAAGTCTCCTATTCTTTCTTCAATGCATTCTTTTTCTTTGAAGATCTCTGATAATCTGACATGTTGGTGGTCATTCAGGGTTTCTCTTATTTGTAGCAAAACTTTCTTTGATTCTTTCTGGGTTTCTACCATAAAAATAGTTTTTGGATCCGTCGTAGGGTTTTCTTGGTTCAGATTCATTCTTTCAGCTTTAGAAATCATTCTAGGGAAATCCAATACTTCATGGTCCAGTGCTTTGCAACAAAGACAACTAGGTCTTCTCCCAGGGCATTCCTTAGCAATATGTCCCGGTTTTCTGCAATTATAACAGAGGGTTAATCCTCTCTTTCTCTTAAATGATCCCCAACCCTTCCTATATTGTGTGCTAGGATCATATTAGTTGACCTGCAAAAAATTCTTTCTAGGATCTCACATCCATTTGTTAGTCCAAACATTCTTTCTATGCATAGGTATAACATATATTTCAATATTCTTATCATATGTACTCATATCAAACCTTCTTTCATCTATCAATGCCCTAGTTTTCAAGCTAGGATAGACTCTATCAAAAATACCTAGATCCATACTGTTGAAATACAAATTTCCACTTATCTTACTTCTACAGAGCACAAAGCTTTCAGATCTAAAACTTTTCACTGTTCTTATCTTTATTAGAGCATAGAGCTTGCAGATATTACCTCTTTTCTTCAGATCTGACCTCTTATCTTGGCATAGAGCTTCACAAGTCAAGTAGAATGTTGCACACTAGGGAAACAGATCTACACACAAAGTGTCCATAGTTTCAAGTCAAATCTTTGCACAAAGCTTCTTCTTCCTCAGTTCCAATCAATCACAGTTTCAAGTACCAGCAACAGAACCATTTGTTGGGACAGGGGCAGACCCAGGGTTTAATGCTACAACACCGCACCAACAAAAACCCAACTACCAGCCCTTTCACCATCACTTGTGAAGCTGATGAAGTCTCACCTGAGGTAGAGGCAGGGGTGGTTACATGAATTAGATGTCTACAACCTTAGTTGGGACATAGATCTATGATTATAGTTGTTCGTGCTCTTTTCGTCAATGAGTGAGCAAAAAGCGAGCACTTACATGCCTACTTGGGCTCTGATAGGCATGACAGCTGCAATGCAAAAGGTTAGA
>SNQJ01S0004950.1:192451-259009 GCA_010110895.2 Picea sitchensis | reverse complement strand
CCATACTACTATCCTCGAGGACATTGATGCCCCCAGAGATGGTAGAAGTGTTGTTCACAAAGCCAAACCTAGGATTAAATTTCCAATCAAAAGTAAAACCAGTGTTAGTTATTGTTGGACTACCTAGGGGTATACTAGAAATAGGTGGGAACCCACTCCCAACAGTAAAACCAAGGCTTTTTCCTCTATCAAAAATGAATCCAGACATAGGCACTGATGGAATGATATTGGGAATACTAAAGATTGGTAAAATAGTGGAAGGAAGAGATGTGATGAGTGGCATTCCCCAAAGGGAACACCTGATGTTTGAGGTATAGAAATATAAGTATCTATCCCACTAACTAGTGGAATGGAGATGGCCATTATGACTCCTCCAGTCATGTTAGGGGATGTGGGAATAGTTCCTCCAATATTGGATGATCCACTAATTCCTGACATCATGTGAGGATTGCTAAAATATGAAAAAGGATCACTAAAGTGATGTCCACCTAATTGAATAAGTAAATGGTTTAAAGGCTCTATGATGTGGGATTTCCTAATGAAGTGGGAAATCCCACTCACGAGCCAAGTTCATACACAAAGTGCTAAATGAAAACTTAGATTGAACTTTTATATTCTTTTCAAGTGCAAATTAAGTCAATTTTAGCGATGAAAAATATTTTGCATTATCAAATACTAATGATTGGGGAATGACAAACTTGGTAATGATGTGGGATTTAAGGAAAGAAAACACATGGTTTTCATTACTATTTTCAAAGGCACAGTTGTTATAGCAAGATTTTCCTCACCCTATGAAATCTCGCATATAAGGCCTTTTTCCATTTCCGTATGTAGACTTGAAGTCCATTTTTGCAAATCCCAGAGCTAAAAACATGATTTGTCCAAATATACGTTCCCTGCCTATATTACAACATGCATATACACAAGTTGCACCACTACAACCTATGTACATCGGGAAATGTGCCTAATGTGCCTAAAATTGAAAAATGGTGTCAGGTTTCCATGTCACGTCATGAGATCAATGATCCTTGACCTTCCATATACTGGAAATGTTCCAACTCGGCCCTTCAGCTCCACTTGAAGGCTATAAATGGGCCAAATCCGAGCTATGGAAAAGAGGAGAAATAATACAACTTTGAGAGCAAAGTTACTCTGGAGAAATTGTTCACTTCACATTGAGTCTGCATCCCTTTGTCCTTAAGTCTGAACACATTGTTCAGCCCCCAAGATCTTCCCTTATTGATTGAGAAATTCATTGTATCTCTTATATGAGCTTACCTTTGGTGAAGGATTGAAGTGGTGGAGGCCCGGTTGGAAGGAACTTAGTTTCTCGGTTCCGAACCATGCCAACATGGAAGTTTGTAACTCATTCACTTTTGTTGATTATATCTTAATATAAATACTCTTTTCTTGTCCAATTAATATCTCAAAAATATTTGAATTATTATTCCATGGGCATATTTGTTATGAATGTTGATGGATTATGCTATTGAATGTCCTAACATCATATATTATCACCATATGCTTGCGTTGCTTGGTTGTTGAGGACTAGTTGTAGGTATATTTCTTTGGGTCAAGTGCTCAGCAGTGGACTTCATTGAACGTCTGGAGGAGGTAGACCTCTTATATTGTCTTGTTAGCATATTTGTTTATATAGCATACTTAATATTAGAGTTAATTTCTGCAATCATTTCCATCTGTTGTGGTTTACCCCTAGTCATAGAGAGATTTTCCTCGTAACAGAATTGGCGACCATACTAGGGATTGAATCTTCTTTTTGGGGGTTTGGAGTGTTTTTCTTCTTAGATTTCTCTTGTTCATATTTAGTTTCTTGTCGTATGATTTCTTGACAGCCTTTGTTCACTCTGAGTCTGAGTTTTTTAGCCTTCTCCTTAGCCTAGCTTTGTTTTGACACATATACGTGAGTTTTTTCTTGACAGTCGTGTACATACGCGTGTTGTACTTCTCAAGATGTGTACATACCCTCTTATCCCTTTAACAGTCATGTACATCAACCTTTGTTGCTTGATTGTTTGGTTTGGTGGTTGTTGGGTAGGTTTTGATGATTGTTGAGTCTTCTTGGGTCTCTGTGGTGACTATTAAGTGTATGTGGAATGACAGGAAACCTGTCTTTGGTTGAATTTTTGGGCGGTGCCTTTCTCATCATATTTTCATTTTGATTGTCCTTGCATGTTGGGTTGGGTGTTTTTCTCCTTGATATCCTACTTGGTCTATCTTTTTCTATACACAATAGAGTCTTTATATCAAGATGTTGTTCAATCCTTCCATTTTCATTCTCTTATAATGAAAATACAAAAATATTAGGCATTTTACATTGATTGGCATTTTGATCTCTTGAGTCTTTTGTCTTTTATCTTAGTTCATGTAAAGAAAGATTGCATTTTATTTAAAATTGCAGAATTGAATTGAAAATTGCATTTTTGAAAAACATATCATTTATTGGAAATTGGAGTTAGGAATTTGCATTGCATTCATATTCATTTATTTTACTTGCTGAGTCATAACATCACTAGTTTCATGAATGCACCTTTTGAGTAAGCAAGGCCATTAAAATTAACGTTATAATTTAAAATTGATTAATAACGATTTTATTTTCTAGGGTGCACAAACGAGATTAGGATTTAGAGCCTTGGAATAGGATTTTGTGAGTAAACTTCTCCATGGATATTAAATCAACATATGTGTCTGAATAAGGGAGTGGAGAAATCCATTGTATAATCGGTAATATCAGGAGGCTCTGCTTACAACGGAGTTAAGCACGAGGTCGCATGAGGTCGGTTGAAGGGATATCCCCTCGATACCTTCTTAGCGTCAAATATATTTATGGGGATCTATTCGTATATGGGGATCTTGATAGTTCCCTTACCTCCATGAGAGGCGGTGCTTTCAAGGTTTTGGGATTTTCTACCCTGCCCATACGGTGGACCTGACTTACGATTGTTCGCATGTGCATCAGTTATACCGTGGTTTCTTAGTTGCTTGACTTAGGTACCACATAGGTTACTTGAAGGGGTTATTCTGTAGGTACACTGGGTCAGGTAAAGGTCAGACAAAACATAGCCTTTATGGAGGATTTCCTCTCTGGGGGGATCTGACTGATTGGTTGTTAATTCCATGAGGGCCCTTATAACTGTTTATGTTTCCTCCAATATTTAGAAGCAGAGTCCAGGCCCCTCTTGGGTGAGGAATACCTACTTTATAGAGGGAGGTCCCTTTTAGCCACTTTATCCTGTTTGTGTGCATATTGGTCGTTTGATTATTTTTGGTGTGCTCTTTGATTATTAGTTGGCCTTAGGATTTGTTTTTTATATCCTGAATCTTGAGTCATCGTGGAGCCAGACCATCTTCACCGAAGGTCTCACCACTTGTTATAGTTACCAACACATTTTGAGTCTTTACCTTCTAAAAGGCATAGAGTTATTAAATGTGGTACACACACCTCCACTTATCATACTTGTGATTCTACAAGGATGAGTACTGAACCGAGTCATCAAGATACTGGGAGCCCTTCAACTCCCACACCTACTATAGTTAATGGTACCCCTTCGACTCCTTCAACCACAGTCGTTGTAGTACCGGGGTCACCTATCATCACCGTTTCCCTTCCTATAGTGAACATTGAACTTATTTCCACGAACCCATTTGGGTCACTTGGTCATTCACCGAGCTATAATGTTCAGTCCATCCCTATGGCCTCTAGTCCCTTTTCCTATGGCATGACGAATTTTACTTCGCATTTTTCAAACTCCATCCCATCCTCTTGCCTTAATTCTAGCATTGGACTTGGGGGCACAACTCCTCCTTATACTCCATTCTCATTTGGTGGCACTCATGTCCCTCAAACAACTCCTATCATGGGAGTCATTCCTTCTTTTAACCTCAGGATAATCCTGTTACTTCTGGATGGAGTAACCAGCCTAGCGGACAAGCTATTGCTTATGGTCCATACTTTACATCCACCTCCTTTGTACCAATTCCGACCAACATGTTTGGCATGATGAATTCACCTTTATCCTCTGGATTCACACCCGGAGGAGGTTAGTTTCACACCATGGGAAACCCCCAACCCAGAGCCACTCCAACTGAGGGAAGTTTTTATAACCCTCATTAGAACATTCCTACTGGAATGACTCCCAATGAACCCCTTATGAATCAGCTCGGAGGAGGGTCTTACAATCCTAGACAGGGCCATGGTGCTTACCAGAACCTTGGATGGGCTGCAATTCCCCAACCACAATCTTTGTAGGGAACTTGGGGCCAGATGTTGCAACCCTGTCTCCCTTTTCTGGCCACACTCAATCTACCAGACTTGTCTAAGTTGATGAATGAACCTGTGTGTCATGACCCTACATGGTCCTCATTCCCACCAAGCTTCCTTCAGATATTCAAAAATTCGAAGGAAAGAATGGAGAGGATCCTGGTGATCACGTTAGCACCTTTCACCTAGAGGGGGGTTTCTATGAAATGGTATATCTAGCTACCTAGAGGGGCATACAAGAACTTCAGTCAGATGGTTTTAGTCTTCCTTAACCACTTCCAATTACTAGTTCATTATGATGTTGGCCTAGAACTTATGTCGACCTTACGCCAGGACAAAGCCACTCATATCTTGGATCACATCCAGGAGTGGCGTATATGGAAGAGGTTAATCAAGACCTGCATACCCCCATAATTCCTACTAGAGTGGTTCCTTAAATCTCTAGAACCTCCTATTTCAAAGGATGTTGCTACATCCAGGGTTACATCTGAGGAAGAAACGATTTTCAAAGCCCAATAGTTATATATTATATATGCTCAGTTTGGGATGTTGTATGAGATTCTTCCTGACGCACCAAGGTCAAACTATGACCCTAGACAAAATCCCGGGCCTCATGCTGATGGAATTGTATGCTCCGCCAATGTGAAATCCGTAGAGTCAGTGACAAGACATTTGAAAGAGGTGTCTCTAAACCAGTCTGAAGGAGGGCCATCTTCATTTGTGTCTTCCAATCCCACTCAGTTGGTAGATGTACATTACATGTAATCATCGATTGACCCAAATGGTAATCGGTAACCAAGCGAGAATAAGAAGAAAGGAGGTAATAATAATCATAAGGGTGGGAAAAATAATAATAAACCCAAGGGCAATGGTAATAATGATAAGATGAATAATAATGCTAGTGAGGAATAGAGAGAAAGGCCTAAGGTGAAGTTTCCCTGTAAACTTTGTACAGACGATCACCTTACTCATTTATTCCCCAAACTTGCAAAAGCTATGAGGCTCTTATCTCTATCGCCCGCTGTGTTGACGAATCATTCTCCACATAACCATCACATGGCCTCGAGCTCCTCAAATGCCGAAAATATCACAAGTGGGAGTCAAAACCCACCGGCACAAGGCAATGACCATTTATGCATCAATATGGTCAATTTTGAGGTTAATGTAGCCACCCGATCTCATGATTACAGTTCTCCACAAACTATACCTAGTCTAGAGTCTCCTCCTCCTCTGGATACGCCCTTACAGATTGAAAAAATAGAGCCATTGCCTCATATTCTGAAAGAATTACTCAAGCGCTCTACCCACAATCCTAATGCTAGAGCCACCCAGAATTACTCTATTGTTGAGGACCTGGGTCAAACCCCTTGTGTGATGTCGGCCATGGAGGTATCCAGTGGTGTCCTTCATAGGGGAATGCCTTTCTATTTGCATTAGGAGCTCTAGATCCTACTAGCTTGAAAGTTATCAAGTTTGACATCACATATGTGAAGCCTCGCTTGCCTTACCATGTTGCATTCCAAATCCACGTGGGTTACTCGAAGTATACCTACAAGTGTACTATCTTTGATGAAAGCACTCCAACATGTGTGATGTCCCTGGTATATTGTAAATCCCTCATCTCTCCGACTCTCTCTTAGTATCCAACCATGTTGACTTCTTTTGACGGTCATTCCTGCCACCCTCACAGTATTCTTCCTACCTTTCCGGTCTAGTTAGGTGGGAAGACGGTAGAAATGGATGTTGAGGTGGTTGATGCACCCCTCAATTATAACTTGTTACTAGGATGCAATTGGAGTTATGCTATGACTGTCGTCCTATCATCCATCTTCCGTACCCTTTTTTTTCCTCATGATGGGAAGCTCATGACGATCGACCAGTTGTCCTTTGCGTATGTTATCCCCAATGCATCTGTTGGACCGTCGATCCCCATGGTTGAAAATTCTTAGCCGAAAACTGATAATATCGATGTCAGAATGTATTCATCCCTCATGGGTACCTTTGACTTCATGGCACCGGTTCACCATATTTACACCATTTCCAGTAGGCTCATTTCATCAGAGAGGTATGTTTCTTTCCACACTTCCTATTTTAACGATCCTTGGACACTACCTTCCTTGAATACATCTTGTGAAGTTCAATCACATGCTGGAATGGCCATGCCACTATCGGTGGAAAAGATAGTGTATCAAGTTGTTCTTGACTCTTCCTTCGATCCTGATCCTACTACCTCGTAGACGGACGAGGAGGCTCCTATTCTTGAGCCCGTGTGGGCTACTTCGTCATCTTGTTCAAATGACTACCTCGATGAGAATTTTCTCTCAGATGAATCTATCATCGAGGCCATGAATGGTTCTGAAAAACCTTGGAATGATATGCATCACAGCTCTTATTTTCTCCTAGAGCTTGCTAGAATCAAACAAGATGACTTTAGATCCACTCTGAGCACGATAGTCGGTCACGCCGTAGTTCCTCTTGATACGCATGACATTTATGCAGAAGGAAATATGGCGAGTATCTCCCCTACTGTCGCGATCGATATCTCTCGTACCCTGAGCAAGATCGAAAATGTACACATCAGTGCGGATTGTTCGCTAGAAGAAATCCTGATCTACATCGAAATCTTCAAGGAATTCTGAGATGTATTCACTTGGTCATATGAAGAGATGCTAGGAATCGACCCTCGAATTGTCTAAAATAAGATTGAAACTTACCCATATGATAAGCATGTTCAACAACATCTTAGAGTTGCCAATCCCTGGAAGGCCCCTACTATTAAGGCAGAGGTAGAGAAATTGCTTAATGTTTGCTTTATCTACCCAGTTCCCTTGACTGAATGGGTATCCAATATTGTTCCTATGAATAATAAGTAAGGAACCATCTATGTATGCATGAATTTTCATGACCTAAACAAATCCTATCCTAAGGACAACTTCCCAACACCTTTCATCGATCAGATCCTCGACGAGTGTGCGGGAAGCAAAGTTTTTTCTTTCATGGATGGATTTTTAGGGTATAACAAAATTTAGATTAAACTCAAGGATCAACATAAGACAACATTTATTTGTCCTTGGTGTACTTTCACATATCGGAAGATTCCTTTCGGTCTTAAAAACGTCATAGCAACCTTCCAATGTGCTATGACCTTCACATTCCATGATCTTAAGCATATAATCAAAGCTTATCTTGATGATCTTGTTGCTCACTCTCATAAGAGAGTGGATCACCCTAAGCACCTTCGACTAGTTTTTGAAAGATGTCGTCATTATCGCATCTGGTTGAACCCTCATAAATGCATATTTTGTGTTAGGTCTGGACGTCTTCTAGGATTTTTAGTCTCTGACACTGGGATCATGGTAGATCCGTTAAAGGTTTAGGAAATACTTTGATTTCCTCCCACGCGCACTATTCGACAACTTCAAGGTTTACAGGGGAAAGATAACTTCTTACGTCAGTTTATAGTAAAATATGCCAATATTACTAAGGGGTTCATGCATCTTTTGAATAAGGACACCCCTTTTATCTGGGATGAGTGAGCCCAGGAATCCTTCAATGCTTTGAAGAAATCCTTTGTATCGACACCTTTGCTGAAGTCTCCTTAATACAATAGATATTACTTGCTTTATGTCATCATGTCCAAAGAGATGATTGGCATGGTATTGGTTCAGGAGGATGATGAGCTCCACGAGCATCTCATTTACTATCTTAGTCAAAACTTAGTTGGTCCTCAACTCTATTATTCTCACATTGAAAAGCCAGCTTTGGTTGTCGTTCACGCAGTCCAACGATTACAACATTATATATTGCTTTGAAAAACTACTGTGGTTGTCGATGTCAATCCATTTAAATACATCCTTACTAAGCATATCGTAGGGGGAAAATACAATAAATGGATTGTCATTTTACAACAATTCGATCTCGATTTCACTTCTGCAAAATCCAAGAAATCACTAGTCTTTGCAGATTTAATATCTGACTTCCCACGATTGGACGAGGATGTTATTCATGTTGATTCTTTTTCAGATGAACACATTTTCCTTGTCTTGTCATCTGACCCTTGGTATGGATACATTGTTCTCTATCTTCAAACTTTGAAGTTCCCTCAACATATCTAGCAAGATGACGGATGGGGTATACGATACCAAGCTAAGAATTACCTTACGTTAGAGATACTTTGTATCATCGAGGAGTAGACAATATATTTCATCCTTGTTTAACTCACGAAGAAGCCGAGTCAATTCTAAATGATTGCCACAATGGGGCTTGTGGTCATCATCTATCCGAGCTTGCAACAACCCAAAAAAATTTGCGAGATGATTATTTTTGGCCATCTATCTTTAAACATTGTGTTGAAGTGGTTAAGAAGTGTCACCCCTGCCAGGTGTTTGCTCAGAAAATGTGCTCGCATCCAACCCCTCTCCATCTATTCATTACCGTCGATCCCTTAACCAAGTGGGGGTGGACTTTATGGATTGTAACCCAACTTCAGTTGGGGGGCATCAACAGATTATCATGGTCATAGACTACTTTACTAAGTGGTCTGAGGCCATGCCTAGAGTTAAATATGACAGGAATATTGTCACCTTCTTCATATTCAATCAAATTATTTCCAGGTTAGGAATCCTGAGTGAGATTTTCACTGATCATGATAGTCAATTTAAAAATGAAATGATGGAAGAGATAGCATCCAAGTTGGGTTTTAAGCATGGTCATTCTTCCCCTTACTACCCCTAGGAAAATGGATAGGTAGAGGCCGTAAACAAGTCTCTCAAAACCATTTTGCAGAAAACTATCAATCAGAGCAAATCTGACTGGCATATCATGCTATATCCTGCACTTTGGGCATATCGAACCTCGGTCAAGACTGCCACCGAATTTTATCCTTTATAGATAGTACATGGTGTGGATTCGATCTTATGTATTGAATTTGAAATCCCTTCTCTTAGATTGGTAGTTGTGCTCCTACTTAACACTTTCGATCTCGAACGACGCCTTGTGCAGCTAGAGATCCTTGACGAGCAACCTTGAGATGCCTCTATGGCTATCAAAGCAAACAAAAGACATGTTAAGGTCCAATACAATAAGTTTGTCTATCCTCGATTGTACGATGAGGGTGACTTGGTCCTTTTATATGATCAAGACAAAGAACCACTGGGGGAAGGAAAGTTCAAACCCATGTGGCACGGTCCCTATATCGTGCGGTGTGTCTTGGAAAAAGAAGCCTATGAATTAGAAGATTATGAAGGGAACATGTTGGCTGAGCCCAGGAATGGGCTCTACTTGAAAATATATTATGCTTGAGCCCCAATATTCGGTGTAACTCTGTGTCTACTAATTGTTGGAAGCAGACCAAAGTGGAAAGAAAGACGATTTTTGGGAAAGAAGGCATGCACGAGGAAAGCAACAGCTGGAAGGAAGAGAAGAAAGTGCGCATGAAGGGAAGACCTAACAAAGGTAGGGTTAGGGTTTTGGTAATATATTGTAATGGCTGAAGAGCCAGAAAATGTATAAATATCGATACTTAGGTATCATAGGGGGGTTCAGAGTATTATCGAGTTTAGCTAGTTATCTATGGGTTGATGCGATATGTAATATTTTTTTGTATGGCCTAATTTTGTAAGTTGTTGAGCCGAAGGGTATTAGGGAGGGTAGGTCTTGAGGGTTAGACCACAGGCTAAGGATCTTGGTGCAACCTAGTCCACCTCATATAGATGTTACCCAACTGGTAAGATTGTAAGCGCATGACATTGTAGTGATATAATGACTATAATAAAAGATTTGAGAGACAAATATTTGTGGATGTAGCCCAAGAGGGGGTGAACCAAAGTAACATATGTGTTATGTGATGAATGCATGCATATATTTATTGTCTTTCAGTATTTATTGTTATGCTTAATGAATGAGTTGCTATATTTCCTGATTATTCACAATTAACAGTATATCATGTTCACAAGTTATAATAACTGGTTCAATATACAGTTCTCATATCTCACAAACAATCCTAGGATGTAAACACATGAGTATTAAAGTCACCCATTAAAGCTATCTTGGGTGAGACTGCGCAGTGCATTCTATGCGCTTTGTTGCCTTCTAGTTTACCAGGAGGGCCGATAGTTTTAGAGGCTTTGTTGGAAACTCGAATAAACATGAACCCTGGGTCACTCAATATGAACTTAGAAAGAATAGAAAAGTAAACCAACAAATGGTTTCGTTGTCGTTGGTAGGAACAAAAGTGGATTGAATAGATGAGATAGGTTGATCAAGAGAAGAGTAAAGAAGAGAAGAAAGCAATGAGCCATTAGAAGAGGATGTTGAGACCGTGGAATCGCACAGAAGCAGAGATCAAAACTTGGCTAAGAAACAAACAATTGGAGTTTGCACAAAAAGATAACAGAAACCCTAGAGTAACACCCCACAAATAACTTGAAAAATATGTGTTTACTGATTTGCATGAAGTCTTTTTCTGTGATTTCCCACACATATTGCAGGAGTGGATACTAAGGTTGAAGGATAACCACGCAACGAATTGGATTCGACAGTTAGAGTGGACTCCAGTACAAATTGAGTAGTTACAGCAGGTGAACAACAAATTCACCCGCATAGTAGATTTTTGGCTTGACAGTATTATGGCAGGTTTTAGAACAGAGTTTGCAATCAACACAGTGAAGTCGTATAGCACAGCGGAGAAAGAGTTTCTACGTGGACCTCGAGGAATGTACATTCGATCATTGTATACTTCTATTAATATACTACTATATAACAAAGGTGTATTGACAATGGAGTCAAATAGAAAAATTTCCCTGTGTGCATGGGGGGAGGGGGGAAGCACTAATAGAAAAAAGAGAGATGGAAGGAGGAAAGGATAAGGGAAAGAAGGAGGAACCCTTGGACCCGATCATGATGGATGATGACCAAATCAAGTGGATCTTGGTGACAAATGGAAAGATGTTTAGTGGAGTACCCTACCAATACAAGGTGAATACTAAGAAGAGAATCATATCCACGAGGGAAGTCTTAGTGAGTGATGAGGAAGAGGTAGAGGATCCCCGGGCTGTGGATCAGATTGAGGAAATCCCGCGTGCAACATATGAGAGGAAGACGAGAGGTCCAAGAATGGGAAGAGAAGGTAGAAATCCTATCCATATTAATGTCAGTATGGAACCCATAAACCCATGTGTGACTAATACACCAAAGAGAACACCATCATTTAGACAATCAAAGTTCAAAAGCAGTCAAACAACAAGAAGTACATCTACACAAGGAACAACAACTGGAGGATCCCATTCATGTAGCACTAGTCAGGTATCTACACCATGCTGAGGTAGTAGTTCAGCGTTCAGAATGGAAGGACATGATCCCACAATCAGGTTACTAGAATTTCGAGGAGAAGCAACAGAAGGCCCTGAGAAACACTTGTTCATTTGTGCAAATATCTGGGATGCAAAACAAATCACTGATGAAGATACCAAACTTGCACAATTAGATATTATGATAAGAGACCTCACACTAGACCAATACACGAGTCTAGACGCAAACAGTTCCCTACGGACGACAAGGACACTAACAGACATTAAGAATTTACTGATAAATAAGTTCCAGAAATCGATCTCAGAGGATCAATACATGAATGATATGATAGAAATCATACAGAAACCAGGAGAATCTGTTTGGGAAATTGACCAGCAATTCAAGCGTTTAAAAGGAAAGTTGAAGTATCTCATGAACGATATGCAGCATAGGCACCTATTCATCAATTCACTACTACCACACTTAAAATACCCATTGCGACAACATAAGTTTCAAATGCAAGTAGAGGCTCTACAGGCATCCCTGCAACTAGAAGAAAATCAGTATTAGCAGACGGACCCAGCTATCAAAAAATTAAAGGAGGATTTGAAGAGCTTAACATTTCAACTAAACCAGAATAAGAATAAGGACAAACAAGAAGTCGTTTGGTGCACTACATGTAGGATGGAAGGACACCACAAGAACGAATTTCCAACATTCATGCAATATATGGAAGAAGGAATGCCAAATCCATTACCAACAGGAGGATTATGGTGCGAAATCTATAAGAAACCGAGTCACAATCCTTATCATTGCATAATGATGCAGAAATACCAGATAGTCCCAAAGAGTTCATATTGCAATTTTTGCAAGTTAGTGGGCCATGAAGACAAAGATTGTTGAACCATGGAGTTGATGAGAGAGAGAACATCATATGCATATAGAGTGCAGGCATAAATGATGACTAGGCAAGCCGCACCACATTTTAATCAAGTTTTGGCTCCATACAACACTGCACAATAGTAGCATAATACTGCGCAACAAACATATAATAATGCACAACCGTAGTACAACACAACACAACCTTAGTACAATACCGCGAAGTATAATCAGGTGCCTCAGTATAATGAGCTGAGAGGAGATCGAGCAGGCTACAGAGGTGGAGGATGAGTGAGAGGAGGTGGAGGACGAGGTAGAGGACCAATGGTATGCCACAATTGCCAACAACTAGGACATTATGCAAGGGAATTTCCACTTCCACCTTCAACGTGCATATACTGTCACGCATCGGACCATGATACAGAGAAATGTCTGACACTACTAGTAAAAAGGAATTAGAACAACCAGAATGTTTAGTGGATTTTAGCTGAAGTGAGGGACAAAGGATAGAACATAAACATCATCACTCGTGGACAAGCTAAAACAAGAAACGACGCAGTTCGAAAAGAGCCAGTACCAAACCAATGGGTGAAGAAGAATGCCAAACCAAGGAAGTAGTTTGACGTGCATAAGGAGAAGGATATATTTAAGGAATCCAGACAAGAATTTCAGAAGGAATACATGGCATTGACTTCAACTGTGCAGCAAAGAAATGAAGCACTAAAGTTCGAGATGCCTCCAGTATTGGATCATACCAATGAAATTCAACCCATGGGACAAGTAAGTACAATCAAAGGATTTTTTCAATCATGCGTAAAGGTATTAAATGATCCATCGTCTATGAAAATATTGCAAAACATACTAGAAAAATGTAGCATCGAGACGGAAGGAAAACTAGAACCAAAAACAATCAATCACCAACATACAAGAAGAAGAACCACTAGGGATTTCAGACTGAATTCCAATATCGAAGATTTCAACATGGGAGATATCATACTGGATCTAGGTTCTAAAGTTAATGTATTACCAAAAAATGCATGGAAATGCATGGGAGAGCCCACATTAGGATATTCACCTGTTCAACTGAAACTAGCAAAGCAACATAGAGTCCTACCAATTGGTAGACTGAAAGGAGTGACAGTAGACCTGGATGGAGTGCGTACTAAAGAAGATTTTGAGGTCATTGAAATAGTGGATGACACAACACCATATCCAACGTTACTTGGTCTGGATTGAGTGTTTGACAACTAGGCCATAATCAAATTGAAGGCCAGGAAAATGACATTTGAGTCAATAGAATAAAGGGTCATCATGCCATTAGATACATTGGAAGGGGAGAGGTTTGTAGAACCCACTTTCTTAGACTTAGAGGAAATCATCCAGTTGTACATAACAACTATGCGAGATGAGGATTACGTAAACCCAACTGCAGATGGGATACTCAGTTGGTGAAGCATTACTTCATGTGCGATAGACTCAGACACTGGTTTAGAGAACTGGAAACAACGATTACACTAAGTATACACGAGAAGATGTGCAAGAATAGACCACGTAGTACGATGGGTAGGCACAGAAATAAGGGAACCACCCAGTTTCGATGGAATAAATGATTTGGAAACATTCTTGGCTTAGTATGAAGATGAAATTTTAGAGAATTAGAGACTTTTAGCACTTGATATAGCACTCAAGGCCACACCTGCAAGATGGTGGGGCAAACACAAAGACACAATCATAGATTGGTACCAATGCAAGTGGTTACTGTGCATCGGGTTCGACGCATAACCAAAAAACAACAAGCAATAGAGGTACGATGGACAGGGGGCACTAATGGAACACTTGGAGGAGTGAAGAATGTTGTGGAAAATGACATCCCCAGAGGAATGGCCTCATCATTTTATACACACCCTAGAGGGAATACCAACGAACTGGTATACAGACCAAGAATTATGCAAAGGAACTGCGACCTGGATGACATTGCAATAGAATTTTACAGTCACTTTCTCATTCGAGCATGAGAACCCCAACATAGATGTAGCTCTTAAACATATAAGAGGTGTGATATTCATCAAGGAACCGAAAGTCGAGCTCATAATAGAAGAGCAATAGTGGAACAAACAGACAGTTAAGGAACTATTGTCATGTTACCATGTGCAAGAGGAAGCATCAGATGAAGACAATGCGCATGATATTCATATTGAAGAAGAAGAAGGAAAAAGAGAAGTGGAGGGACCACCTATAGAATCAAAAGTTGTTTCCACGCCGATCAAGTTAAAGAAAGTCAACATTGGGACAACTGAGAATCCCAAAATGGCCAGCATTAGAGACTAGTGGGATGAGCAAACAGTGGAAAATATAATAGAGTTACTGCACGAGTACAATGACCTGTTCCCTAAAACATTCACAGAGATGAAGGGTATAGCCAGAGATCTAGGAGAAATGAATATACCACTCAGACCTTAAGTGAGACCTATTAGACAATGACCATACAGATTGAACCCAGTATATAAGCAGAAAGTCAAAGATGAGATTGACAGGATGCTCGAAGTTGAAATAATAGAATTGGTTGAAGAATTAGAATGGATAAGCCCGATGGTAGTGCAGGACAAAAAACAAGGAGGGATAAGGATATGCATCGACTTGAGGAAGTTGAACGATGCATGCCTACATGACCCATTCCCTACACCTTTCACGAATGAAGTGTTAGAGAACGTAGGAGGACATGAAGCTTATTCATTCACTGATGGATTCCTAGGCTACCATCAGATCAAGATATCACAGGAAGATAGATACAAGACCATGTTTGCAACAGAATGGGGATCATACCAGTACATAGTCATGTCGTTTAGACTGAAGAACACACCAGAAATATTTTCTAGAGTAGTCATCATCACATTTAAGGAATTCATCCACTAGTTTCTTGAAGTATACCTGGATGATTGGACAGTCTATAGTTTGTTGAAATGCTATGTTGAAGTCTTATGGTTGATGCTAGAAAGATGCAAGCAGTGCCAGATATCATTAAACATAAAAAAATGCATATTCAGAACACCGTTTGGGATACTATTGGGCCATATAGTACGCAAACAAGGTTTATTAGTAGATCTTGCAAAGATTGCAGTAATTTTTAACTTTCCACTACCCAAAATAGTCTATCATCTAAGAGCGATGTTGGGACACACATGATACTACAAGAAATTTATCAAAGGGTATGCACAGATTACTTCACCAATGGAAAAGTTGTTAAGAAAGGATACAAAGTTTCAGTGGAACGATGAGTGTCAACACGATTTGGATACCCTGAAGGAAAATATGGTCACCACGTCAATATTAGTATTTCCAGACTGGGAGAAGACACTCCATGTGCATGTAGATGCATCAGCCATAGCACTTGGAGATATCTTGGCGTAGCCATGAGAGGGGGATTTGGATCACCCCATAGCCTTTGCAAGAAGAAAACTATCAGAATAAGAAAAAAACTACAATACCACTGAGAGAGAAGGCCTAGATATGGTCTACGCACTACAGAAGTTCAGACACTACTTATTGGGAAAACACTTTAAGAGTTCACAGATCACTCATCCCTGAAATACCTAGTCAACAAGCCAATGTTGGGGGGGGAGAATCGATTGATGGTTACTTTTATTTCAAGAATTTGACTTTGAATTATTAGTCAAGCTAGGAAAATTGAATGCAGGACCTGACCACCTATCAAGAGTCACAAATGGAGAAGAACCTATGAATTTAGAAGACAACTTCCTGGATGCATAGTTATTCTCAGTATATATTTCTAATGAATACTTTGCAGATATTATTCAGTACTTGAGCACAGGTGTTGCGCCACATGAATACAACACTGCACAGAAGAAAAACTTGGTAGATCGTGCTGCAAACTATCGACTGATCGTAGGACACTTATACAAAATGGGTACATATATCATCTTGGGTAGGTATGTGTTAGCGAATGAAATACCAAGAGTCTTAGTAGAAGCCCATGAGGGAATAGTAGGAGGACATTACGCAGACAAAGCTACCACGTAGAAGGTATTTCATGCAGGACTATGGTGGTGGAACATTCACCGAGACTCGAAGGAGTACTGTCAAAGATGCGATGTCTATCAAAGGGTAGGTAAACCCAACAGAAGGAATGAGATTCCATTACGACCAAAAATAAAATTGCAGGCATTCGATAAGTGGGAAATAGACTTTGTGGGACCAATCAACCCACCAGCAAAAATAACAGGATCTAGGTACATTATCATCGCGACAGAGTACCTAACAAGATGGACAGAAGCCACACTAGTGAAGGATTGTAGAGTAGAAATAAAATCACACTTTTTATTTGAACAAGTGATCACTAGATTTGGATTCCCAAGAGTTTTGATGAGATACCAAGAAACACACTTCATAAACAACACCATCAGCGCTATGACTGAATATTTTGAAGTCCATCATCAAAAGAGCACACCATATAACCCACAGGCAAATGGCACAGTAGAAGAATTCAACAAAATCCTAGAGAATGCATTGACAAAGATCTGTAACGTCAACATGGATGAATGGGACCTCAAAATACTAGCAGTATTATGGGCTTATAGGACTACGTGCAAAAAGTTGACAAGGCACACACCATTTAAACTAGTCTATGGTCAACAAGTAGTGGTGCCATTAGAATTTTTAGTACCAAGCTTGCGCATAGCAACAATCACACATATGACATAACTAAGCATAGTATAGGAGCGACTAAATCATTTAATGACCATGGAGGAAGACTGGATCTTAGTAGGGTTCCACCAACAAGTTCAGAAAGAAAGGGACAAATATGGGCATGATAGACACATCAAGAAGAAAACCTTCAAGGAAGGATATCTAGTACTGATGTACGACAACAAATTGTTTCAACACCCAGGAAAGCTAAGAATGCACTAGCTAGGACTGTACGAAGTAAAATCTATCACAGATGGAGAATTTTTACAGTTGAGAGATTTATCAGGCGCACATCTCAGAGGGATGATCAATGGGAGCCGATTGAAGTTGTACAAGGACAATCGACCACCCACCACGCAATAAAAATAAAAAAGATAAAAATAGAATATTAAATGATACCAATAGAGGCGCAGTGCACCGAAAGAAGAAAGAGCACACATACTTAGGAACACAGACTCGACGAGGATAAGGCTAACGGACAGGTAAAAAGGGAAACAAGTGGGAGACAAAAAGATGATAAAAGCAGTATGATAAGATGGAGTTATGAAAAATTAAATGACGGAAAGGACTGATGGGACGCAACATTAATCGCACCAACTAGAGATGGAAAGGTAGAGTAATGGAAAGTATAAAAGAACTAGAGGTGCATTGAACCCATAATTAAGGTAGAATCCTTGACAAGATTCATGTAATGCCCATACAACACATGGACGCGGGAGAAAAGAGTCCATTTGTGAAAACAGAATAGATAGAGAGTGATAGAGGCTAAGGAGTAGAGACTCGATTTCACAGAGGTCCCGGAGACCATTCAAACTCAGAAAATGTTTGAAATTCACCATCAAAGCAAGTAGAAGCAAGCCAGAGTGCCATAAAACCCAGAGTTAGAACCAGGGCACAGGTACAATTGGAAGAAGCAGAACAACAACCACTGGAGATCATCAATATCAACGAAATTGCATCCCCAGACACAACACCAGTAAACCCCACACCTGTAGTGGAAGAAACCCAACAAACAACACCGAAGGGAACAAATGTAGATACACCAGTAGAGGCATAGGAGTAGCAGAACCAGGATGTAGAAACCCTGAAGGAGGCATAACTAACGAACACCGAAGCAACTCCAAGAGTCAATGGAATGACGATGAATTAGGTAGCAGCAGTCAATCCAGATGAGTCTCAAACCACCGTGTCAGACCACCCACCAGAAGGAACAGTAGAGGATGTCAGAGGCTGGCCAGAATGGTATTCTGAAGAACAAATGGTCATTGTTGTCACCTCGAGGTAGCCACCACCAAAGAAATACAAGCAACAGGTACCTAGGTCACCTCCCAAGCAACCCATCACAACCCTCGTTATACTGCGTATACCAGATGGGGTACAAGTGGAATCAGGCTCGCTAGGGTAGATAGACAAGATAAAATACTCAAACCATGATGTAGAAGATACAGACAAGTTTCTGGAATTTGCAAAGAGAGTATACTTGGAGATTATGGGCGTAAATCTAGTTGGGGAACTGATTGATCAACCACTCCAATGGGAAACAAGGTTGGAGAAAAAAGGGATTTTAGGTTTGTTGGATCTACCGCACTTTGGCAGAGTTTAGTATGCAAGTGGGTGCGTCAAACAGTTGTTAGTAGTCACACATGGTGGGGACATATGGTTGGACAATCTTGTCTCAATAGATGTAGTGCTTATTGTGAACATAACAAGGTTGCCATCCTGGGGCATGGATCCTACATAGTTTCTTGACGACAAATCCAAGGAGAAAGAAATAGAAAAAGAGATGAAGAAGAAGTATGGTATTGATAAGGGGACGTGAGGCATCATCATCAAGAGGATCAATGATGTCGCAACACAAATGGGTGCAAAAATATTAGCCTGTAAGCTACTTAGAAAATGTTGCCGGGAGGAAGTTCCAGCTAGGGTTGTCATAGTTGCAGCTCAATGTGCTGAGGGCACCACAGTGAGTTGGGCACCCTATCTCTTGAACTTGTTCCTGGATGACTGCAAGGATGTGTAGGATCTAGGAACAAAATTTCACTATTCATGGCTAATCATGTTAATAGCCTTTATGGGATGGAGGGAACCAAGATATGTAACTTTCGGTACTAGACTCAAACCTAATCAGGGAGTGAGATATTTATTGCTGAAATCCATGTTGGATGCTAGGCACAAAAGGATGAATGAGTCCATATTTGAAGGATACCTACGCGACCTACAAATTCCCATCAGCAACATGTGGAGAATAACACTAGAGGTTGTCTCATGGTTTCGAGACATCGCCAACTTCAAGGCCACACGACATGTGATGTCGATACAGGCACGGAAGGATCCCAATAAGAAGTGGCTACAAATGCGCTACTGTATCATAGAGGGAAACATCGACATGGTGATCAAAGGCTAGGAATATGAATGGGAGATTCCATTCCTCACGCAAGACTTGCTGGAAAGGATAGTGGAAGAAGAGGCAGGGTAGGGAGAAACACAACTTGAAGAAGTCCTAGTTCCCAAGAAATGGAGGATGGTCCAGACAAAGACAAATAAAAAAACAAAGGCACAATGAAGACGAGGACCCAGAAGGGGAAGAAGGATAATACGCAGCCGGCCAAAGAAAAATAGAAACAGGCTGAGGCAGCGCAAGGGACTGCACCAAGTCCCAACTCACAAGAACCATGTGGGAACAAGAGGCCATCCACATATATAAGATACACACACAAGAATATAAAGGTGCAAAGAACACCTCCAGACTATACAATCACAAAGAATTATGGAGAAATGATAGCCCGAATGGTCCAGGATTTTCTAGCCGAGGATTTTGACAATGTTGCGCACCACAGGGACAGGATTCAAGAGGATCTGGAAGACATGCAGCAGTTCCTCAAGCAAATCATGGAAGTACACACAATAGACATCAACATGGGAATAGGGCCATTAGCACCGCAGACAGAGGAAATATTGGAAGAAGGAAAATGTGAAACAATTCATACAATATCATAGCCGAGCACAACATTCCACATCACACCTAGTATGCTAGGCATGGATGAGATCATGCAGCAGACACCCCTAAAGGTCTTAAGACAAATCCAATTGGTATTGCCACAGATACCATCCAAGGTTCTATAGAAATTTCTAGTGAGCATTACCCATGAGGTACAGTCTTGTACACACATAGACTTAGTCGAATTGTAATAGGAAACAAAGAAGTAGAACACACTGGAAATATTATGTGAGTAGGCTAAGTTCGAGACCCAAGAAGAAAGGGAGCGTGGGAATGGATTGGAGAAGAAAGTCATAACAATATCGAAGAATATTCCAAACACCGTGCAAATGGATGATATCACAACAGTAGAAAAGATTGATCAGATTGCACAAGAAATCGATCAATATCAGAAGGAGATTTGGAATCTCCATGAGCATCTCACACCCAATACTCCACCAGAAGTAAATGAGAAAAGGAAGCAGGAAGTAGTAGAACAAGTACAGGAGATAGAGAGATAGGTTATCATAGTAGCTGACTTGTTCGAGAATGCACCACAACTTTGGACAAAGTTAGAGGAGGATCATAAAGTCCAAAAGTGGGACAGGGAAGAAGAAAGGATAAGTGCAGCTATCCAGGACCTCAAGCAGAGGAAGAAGACAATGTCCATCACAGAGCACATCAAAGGGGCAAAGGAATTCAATAAACTCTAGGTAGAAATCACCATTGCATAAACACAGAAGAAGGAGCGTCAGGCTCAAATAGAACCGTTTCAAGAGCAGGTAGCAGAAGTCTTGACATAGGCAAAGGAAGCCAAGAAACATATAGCACAGACCCAGGCAGAATGCGCAGAATTGATTAGTGATGAAATTGTAGTCTAGATAGTGGACACACTCAAGGAGAAGACTGTGCGGGTGCAAACAAAGGCAACAGATCTTAAAGAAAAGTTCCAGGTGGTCACCAGGGAGATCGAATATTTGTGTTAGGTGGCTCAGGATGAGCCACATGTCAGTGTTGGGGACCTGTTGGAAGAAGACCAAAGTGGAAAGAAATATGACTTTTGGGAAATAAGTCATGCACAAGGAAAGTGGCAGCTGGAAAGAAGAACAACACGCATGCATCCAGGGAAGACCTAACGACGGTAGGGTTAGGGTTTTGGTAATATATTGTAACGATCAAAGAGCTAGAAAGTGTATAAATATCGATACTTAGGTATCATAGGGGGGTTTGGAGTATTATCGAGTTTACATAGTTATCTATGAGTTGATGCGATATGTAATATTTTGTTGTATGACCTAATTTTGTAATATGTTGAGCCGAAGGGAACTGGAGAGGGTAGATATTGAGGGCTAGACTATAGGCTAAGGATCCTGGTGTGATCTAGTCTGCCTCATATAGATCTTACCCAACTGGCAGGATTGTAAGAGCGTGACATTGTAGTGATAGAACGACTATAATAAAATAGATGAGAGCCAAATATTTGTGGACGTATCCCAGGAGGGGGTGAACCACGATAACATCTATGTTATGTAATGAATGCATGCATATCTTTATTGTCTTTCAGTAGTTATTATTATGCTTAATGAATGAATTGTTATATTTCCTTCTTGTTCTCAATTAACAGTATATCATGTTCACAAGTTATAATAAGTGATTCAATATACAATTCTCATATCTCACACTCAATGCTAGGCTGTAAACACATGAGTATTATAGCCACCCATTAAAGCTATCTTTGGTGAGACTGCGTAGGGCATTCTGTGCATTGTTTTGCCTTCTAGTTTACCAGGAGGGCCGATAGTTTTAGAGGTTTTGTTGGAAACCTAAAAAGACATGAAGAATGGGTCACTCAGTACGAACTCAGATAGAATAGAAAAGTAAACCAACACTAATGTAATTTAGTGTATATATCTTTTCCAATTATATTTTTCTTCATCTTGCTTATTGAGTTTTCCCTTGGTTGGCATATGTCAATGGAGTCTTTGGCCTACTTAGGATTTGCATATGGAGCCATTCATTATAAAGAGAACTTGGATTCCTCCGCTTGGGTTTTTTACTCACCCGAGGGTCTACAAGTGTCTTCAGGTGGCGTATGCCTAGGGCCATCCACAAATAATGTGATTGAATATAGCATCGTTATAGAACGTTTGAACGATGCCATTTTGCATGATATTCATTATTTGGAGGTTCGCCTAGATTCCCAGTTACTATTATGTCATTTGAACTATAGTTACCATGTGAGTGACCCTATGTTACTCCAATGATTCCTACGGATATGCCTTTTAGAACGACAGATTGATTTTATTACTTATCATCACATACCTAGGAGTTATAATTATGTATCTAATGCATATTCTAATTTCGTTTTAGATTGGCATTTGTCACGTAACTAAAGCAAAGAAAAAATTCACATCAATGTACACATTGTAACATAAGTAAATCCGAAGAACCATGTTCTTATATCTATTTCAAAAAATATGATGTTTATAGTACAAAATTGGGGCTCACACCCTCAATACACATATACATACGATAATAAAAAAGTCATGCAATCTATGCCTATGGCGCTGGATGAGTATCATGATAACAAACTACAACGTTTGTGAGACGTCGAAAGAGTCGCACCCATGCTCTGGGCACTCCTACCCCCTGTCGTTGCATAGCCTCTAGTAGATCCTCCACCTGAACCATCATAATCCTTTGTGTCAAACAAGACAGGTTGCCCTGCACATTTTGAAGGACTCGCTCTACTTCTCCTCCTGCCACCTCATCTCCCTGGTACCTCCGAATATGTCGTGGAAGCCCGTATGACCATCGTGGACCTACATATATGTCACATATATGTCTAATTAGTACTTAAACATCATCCAAAAATATTTTTGTTTTCCTATAGAAAAATACAAAAAAATGAAATATTTAAGAAAACTTTGACATACCTATGTCCCCATAGGTGGTCCTTAGTGGTAATGGCATGTTAGGGTCCCATATGATGTCGATCCCTGTGTAGGGGTAGCCATCCAAAGAAATGACCTGTCGTCTCCACCAGTAGAATAAATCATCATTGTAGGGTGTGGGAACCCTACCTCCCCCCTTCTTTCTCATCACCTTGGTCCACCATGCCATGGCTGGATCACGAGGTCCTCATGAAATAATCTCCACTCTAGGTCCCAAACCTGTAACATGCTCGAAGAAAAATCTACACAAGATGGAAGCAAACCCAAAGTTCCTCTTATCATCATGTTTGCATTTTGTCAATTGTCTCTTCATGTTAGCTAGTAATGAGGTCCACCAGTCATACATTGTGGATATCAATCACTCTACAGAGTAGAACATAAATGACCTTGATGCCTGGTTCAATGAGGCCAATCTTCTGATCCATTTCAAAATGAGGAAAACAATCTTGAGGCTTAGATTGTTTATCGCTTGGATGGGAAGTTGACTCTCGACCTACTCGGCCCCTGTAATGCAATGAGCATTTATGTATTCTTCTATAGTCATACCACTCCCAGATCCCTAGGCTTTGATTTTGACCACCTCACATCGACGCAATAACCCCGTCAAGAAATAAATATCCTCGACTTCAATCCTTAATGGTTTCCCATCAAGGTTGAATCTCTCACTGTCTGGATCCCAGTAATCCATGAGCAACTGTAGCAATCTCACTTGGTCCGTGATCCCTTTGAGAGCCCAAAACTTATATAATATACATATTTTCGAGGCCATTTGGGCCCCCATATCTCTTTCCATAGACGCATCTACCTCCTCATGTTCCCTTCCCCTCCACTCTAGCACCATCCTGCAAGAGAAATATCATTTTTTTGAGTTAGAATTTACTAAAAAACATTGTTTACAGACATATATGTGGACTGCAGTGTTTACAGCCGCATATAGGGCTGAGTATACACTGGCTTTATTTTAGACAGTCATGTATAATCATGCGTATACGCGACTCGATGAATGGTAGCCTGTGTACACCTAAACTTCTAATTTGCGCCCTAAATAACTTAAAAATTGAGACCTAAATAAAAAATTTAATCCACTAAAATGAAAGAGGAGGGTAATAGGAATTAACTGGTCTAGACGGTCGCTAATTTTGTCACTCATAGCTCCCGCAATCACCAGTTGAAGATCAGAGGTAATTTGGTCCAAAATCCACTATTTGGGTAAAAAAGTAAAATGGTATAGTAAATTTGGTTTTTGTTACTATTTATAGCAAATTTTTACCCACTTTGCATAGTTTCAGATAATATTTCCACCTAATGGACTAATACAACAGTGGATTGAGTTAGTTTTTGTAGTTTTGTCCAGGGATTCTTGCGTTCTTCAGCATTACGTCAACCGTTCGTAACTCCATACAGGTATTTTCACTACCCAACATATAGGATAGGTATCCATTCCATCATGCAAACTTTCATCATACTATAAATTTCACTCATATGCCTTAGGTACGAACCCATTTTTTAGTGACATGGAACTTTCTATCTGCTACTAGACGTGTCGTTATCAAATGGTAGAGACTTACCAAACATGGATACCCCAGTTAGACCCTATGCTTCATTAGGTGCCCATGCAGATATTTTTTCTGTAGGACCGGGAGTCCTTTATAGATAATACATGACTTTATGTTGAACCTCATTTCTCACTCATAAACATGCTGACCTATACCTAGAAGACTCCCAAGCGATTTTGATTTAAGCTCTTTTCTGACTCATTTTCAAAAAGTGAAAAGATTGTCGAGTGAACTTATCTCTTTCACACTCGTAACTTGGATTCGAAAGGATATCTATTTGGTACAAGTTTATCCCTTTTTCAAACCAAGTAGACTAAGATTATGAAAAAGGACATTTTTTGGCGTTAAGTTGTGATTGCATCTCATTCCCTTTCTTGCAGTATTGAGCTTATTGTCGGTTATCGCTTTGCATTTTAAACCATTTTCCTCAACATTTTTTGCATCCTCAACCAAGAAGATCCTTGTTTATATCCTTCACAACTTGACACCCTATACCTAGGAGGGAACAGTCCCCCGAGTGTCCATCTTTCGCATGCACCTCCTTTCATTGAGCATAGGTATGTTCCACTGTTGGAACTAGTTTTTCTTACTTGCAACACTTGTTCCCTCCTTTGTATCATAGCATTCATTTGACTATGAAAAAAAAAAATACGGTTTAGAAGGGAGTATTATCTTATATTGGAAGCATTCGTGTCACCTTTGAACATAGCACAAATTTTTTTGAGTCCACTTGTCATCATAATTTTGGGTTTAGCATGAATCTAGGAAGATGAGCTCATTATATAGAGTTTACTCTCCCGAATGGTTACTCTTTCAGTCCCTATGGAGAGTTTGATTGATGCCTCATGCATCTCGTGGTTTCATCATTGAGTCTATGCTGCTAGAATCTTCCATATGTCTCATGCTCCTATTCAAAGGATGTCTATCAACCTATGTCAGCCATTCCTCAGAACTCTTAACTTTGCATTTTGGCCATACCCTTATTTTGTCTAAAAATCGCATGAAGTTGTAGTCCTATTTGGCACCCGAGTCCTACTTTCCTCATTGATAGGTAACCTTGAATCCAGCAGTTGACATTTTTTCATTGGTCGTTGACTTGGTGGTTTCCCTTGTGTTCGACGGAAAGAAATTTATTCACACATTGGGATTCATGCAATGTCTTGGATTCCATTAGCCTTATTGGTGTTTTCCTCTCCTTTGTTAACAATTTTCCTCATTGGCTACTATTTATAGGGTTTTTTTCGTGTGCCACTTGCACCTGGCACACGCGAAAGACATCCAAGGTCGTTGGTTCATGAACATGTTCTTCGTTCGATTTCCTCCAAATCATCAAGCTCCTACTTTGTACCTCGTGATGAATGATGAGATATGCCTTAATGTTCTCCTTTTAGTGGGTCTCCTTCCAAAGACTTCAACTCATCTATTCAGGAGATGAGACCTAGAGTCCTATGAGTACCTAGAGGCTTGTAGTCCATAGTGGTAGGTTCTCTCAGCATCGACAGTTGGGAATACATCAATGTCTCCCGACCGATGGATTCTTCAAGTGTTCGACCCTGACTCCTTTATTCACACTTGTAAGAGTGTAATTGGTTCCTGGATACCTACTTTCGTCATCAGTAGGTTGTCTCACGTTTGTTAACGGTATACCTCAATGACCGATAATCAAATGAAGTCTCATTGTGTTCGACCTCAACTCCTTTATTCACATGATGTAGACTTGCACCATTGGCGGATTGTGTAGAAGAATTGAAGACACCAGTTTGTAGTCGCAACTTTCCTAAGTTGTTGCTACCTTTTCATTAGACCAGTACATGTGTGACTTCAGTGATCATGGGAGATCAGATTGTACTCCATTGTATAAAAATATATTCAGATGATTTTGAGACTAGTTTTACTGGGCCTTGTTCATGACTATGAAATCCTTTGGCATGTAACCACATTTGGATGTTCCTATTCATGGCCATGGACAATTGTTTGGTATATTTTCACATGGATCTGCAGTGTAATTCGAATTGGCAGCCATGTATGCAAAGTCAGTATAGATTGTAGTGAGAAACTAGTTCTTCTAGTTGGGTCCCCATTACTTCACTTCTGGGTCTTATAATGTATTTCAGCCATTGCAGATACTCCTATGACCTCACACATTAGGGGGCATCTGTTATAGCAAGATTTTCCTCACCCTATGCAACTTGCACAAAAGGCCTTTTTCCATTTCCTTATGCAGACTTGAAGTCCCCTTTTGCAAATACTAGAGCTAAAAACATGATTTTTCCACATATACACGGCCTGCCTATATTACAGCATGCATATACATAGGTTGCACCACTACATCTCCCATACATCGGGAAATGTGCCCAAAATTAAAAAATGGTGTTGGGTTTCCATGTCACTTCATGAGATCAATGATCCTTGGCCTTTCATATACTATAAATGTTCCAACTCGGCCCTTCAGTTCCACTTGAAGGCTATAAATGGGCCAAATCTGAGCTATGGAAAAGAGGAGAAAGAATTCAGATTTGAGAGAAAATTTACTCTAGAGAAATTATTCACTTCACATTGAGTTTGCATCCCTTTGTCCTTTAAGTTTGAAAACATTGTTCAACCCCCAAGCTCTTCCCTTATTGATTGAGAAATTCATTGTCTCTATTATATGAGCTTGCCTTTTGCAGAGGATTGAAGTGGTGGAGGCTTAGCTAGAGGGAACTTAGTTTCTCAGTTCTGAACTGTGCCAAAACAAAAGTTTGTAACTCATTCACTTCTACTGATAATATATTAATATAAATACTCTTTTCTCATCCAATTAGTATCTCACAAATATTTGAATTATTATTCCATGGGCATATTTGTTATGAATGTTGATGGATTATGCTATTGAATGTGCTAACGTCATATATTATCACCATATTCTTGCGTTGTTTGGTTGTTGAGGACTAGTTGCAGGTATATTTCTTTGGGTCAAGTGCTCAATGATGGAATTCATCGAACATATGGACGAGGTAGGCCTCTTATATTATCTTGTTAGCATATTTGTTTATATAGAATACTTGAGATTAGAGTTAATTTCTGCAGTCATTTCTGTATGTTGTGGTTTATCCCTACACATAGAGAGATTTTCCTCGTAACAACAGCTTCAGTCAACCTTTTGAAGTAATCAATTGCTTTCAATAAATATTTATGGAGTTGGGAGGAATTCGGATTCATTTCCCCAATGATGTATAAACCCCACTATTGAAAGGGATTGTCAACTGATATAGGTTGTAAAGGAAAAACATGTCTCACTTCCCTCTCAACTGACTTATGACAAATCTCACATTTCTTTTCATATCAGTGGGCATATTTGAACATTGTAGGCTAGTAATATCCTTCCCTAAGAATTTTTTGTGTTGTGGTGTCCCCTCTAAAATTTCCTCAAGCAAGACCATCATGCAACTCACAGTGGACCTTTTCTACATCTAATTTTTCAAGATATCTCAGAAGAACATCATCATAATTTATTCTAAAAAGAATTTCATTGATGAGCTAGTATTGTGTTGATTTCAGTTTGAGAGATCTCCTTTTTATAGGTTCCAAGTATATGGGGGAACTACCATGAGTTAGGAAATATTTCAAATCATAGTACCAAGAATCAGTGGGAGCAGGGATGTAATGAATTGAATCCACAATTAGGGATGCTTGGTTATACATGTCGTAGTCATCGTTCTATGTTTCTTTTTACTATGATGCAAGTTTGCAGAGTCCTTACACTTTCACTATTTTGGAAGGATTTATCTCCAGGTCATACTCTTTTAAGGTATTCATCCAATGAGCTCATTTCTCTCCCAAATATCTTTTTACCAGCAAATTTCTCACTGTAGAGTACAACACTATTACCTTGGTTCTATATTTAAGAAGATAAGGTTTGAAGGGTAAATAATTTATTTCTTTAAATACATCATATGCATGTTTATCCCCTTTAGGATAGTTCATCTCTACTCCTTGTAGCCCTGAACTTATGAATGCAATAGGGAATTCATTTCCTTCATCATATTTCTGAGTGAGAATTACTGTGAATGCAGTGTCAGAAGCAAATGTATATAAGATGAAATATTCTTTAAAATCATGGATCCTTAAATATGGAATTTTTTCTATTTCTTCCCTAATTTTAATGAAGGATTATTTTTCTTTAGGGCCCCATTTGGATTCATCATTCTTCTTGATCATGTCTTGCAAAGGCTTCACAATTTCATAAACATTTGGGACAAATCTGCACACAAAATTGATTTTTCCTAGGAAAGATTGCATAGATTTCTTATTATATGGGAAGGAAATATTTGATATGGCCTCACTTCTTTATGGATCAATCATAACTCCTAATTTGGATACCAAAAAAATATAAGTTTTCCTTCATCTACTACAAAAATGGATTTCTCGAGGTTAAGAGAAATATCATATCTTCTACATCTTTCAAATATTTTCCTAAGATGAAGAGCATAATATTTTCTATTCTTCGAGAATATAGTGACATCATCTAGGTATACTATAAGAGATTTATCAATCAATCCCCTTAATTCTAAGTCCATAGCTCTCTAAAATATAGCCCCGATATTTATGGGTCCAAATGGAATCTTTCTATAGGCATATGTTCCCCATTTAGTTCTAAAGGAGGTTTTCAACTAATCATCATGGAAACCAGGACTTGGTTTTATCCTGAGAAACCATCTAGGAGAGATAGCAATTCATATCAAGAGACACATTGGAAAATTTGATCCATAGGAGAAACAAGATAATTATCTTTCTTAGAGGCTCTATTTAAATTCCTGAAATAAACACATAGTTTAATATCACCTTTTACTAGAGGTTCCATATTTGGATGCATTTTCCTTAATTTCTGTTGAAACAATTTTGTATCAGGTTTCATTGGGATTACATGTTGGATGATGTTAGTGTCAAAAGTTTTCAGATTATCATATGTCCATGAAAATATATATTTATATTCTCTAAACAAACTAATAAATACATTATTTTCAGTAGGAGAGCAACTGATTTCAAGATTGACCATTTGAGGGTTCTTATTTGTTCCCAAGTTAATTACCTCATACTACATGGATGAACTATTTTTCTTGCAGTTAGTTACCTTCTTGAACTTATCCTAAAGGTCATATATATTTTATAACCTCACCAAATATTTTGGAATGAATTTCTTTGAGGTTTTCTTATCTTTAACATCTTGATGTGAAGGGTGTGTTGTCTAATTGTTCAATGCTTGATCATGGTGCACCTCATCAATGGTCAAATATTTAAAGTTACATTTCATTCTTAGGAATATGATGATCTGTTGATTATCACCAAATACCCTCCAATTGGTAATATTGTCTAGTAATGAGGGAATGCATAACAATTCCACAAAAAAAGTGCCAGGCATTAATCCTTCTAATGGAATTAATCTAGATTCTACATTACCTAAAAGGTTAGCATTAAAATTCATTGTTCGAGGAGTAGGAATAATGTTAAAATCCTAAAAAAAATTAATCAAATTCCATATTTCTTGCTGGTATTTTTTTAGGTGACTGGAAATGCCATGAACAATGTTGTGTACCTATCTGATATTTCTCTAAGAGTCACCAAAAACTTTCAAAAGTTTCACCTGCATGTCAGTTGTTTTTCTTAGCCCTTAAATCAGGGTGTCATACACTGCAGTATTATTTTTTTATTCAAATTATAACCTTCATGTTATTAATAATTTCTTAGCTTTAGGGACTTTAAGAATGCAACTAGCAGTTGCACCCTCATTAGACTTGGATCCATCAAAAAACAAAGTCCACATGTTAGGGTATGAACTAACATAGTACTTTTAACTAGGTTAGCATCTTCATTTGAGTTAGTATTTACATATATAACTAAGTTAGTATCTTTACCATATAGTATATTATAGTTAGTCTCAACAATATGGGTACAATGGAGATTTCAAATTGCTCGTTTGTTTCCATGTGTGGAGATGTATCAGCAGTAAAATTTCTAAAGAAAGTATTTGAGTAGTAATTTCTCAAGATTGAATTATTGAACATTATTGGCTCATTAGGATCATTGAGATATGTTACAATGTGCTTCATATACCTCTATTTATCCAATCTTATTTGGTATTGTTTACCATTATAGGGAAGCCACACATGAGACCAGTCAATGGAAAAGTATCCTTTTAAAAGTGCAGACTAGTCTCTACTCAATAGGAGTCCATATGATTAAATAATGTCTACCACAATGATATCGATTGTTTGATGGAATTTAGGATTGGAATCCATCCTTATCAAAACATTTTCCAATTATCCAAAAACCTTCACATTTGACCTGTCCAATTGTACAATTTGAGTGTCACATTTCCCTGGTTCAGAATTCAACTTTTGGCACACAACATAAGGCATTATATTTGATGAGGAACCATAATAAACCATGAAATTGTGTACATTCCTATTAGATATTTCAAATGTTAGGTGAAAAGAAAGGGTAGTATATCTTGACTTATTTCCAATCAAAGAAGCATTGACATTCGATTACTTCTTATTAGTTTTCTTTCCAAAATATGAACTTTGTACAACTTTTCTATTTACTATGTTTTCCCCTACATTATAATATTTACCTTTTCCTACAGATTCTTCTTGAAGAGAATTGATTAAATTTTCCTGTATTTGAGGTAACTTCAATAATTCATACAGGGAAATATTAGTTCATGTCTTTTTCATGTCTTCTAGAAAATCATATTCAAAACTATTCAAAGCAAGGGAAGATGAAGGAGTTGTTGTGGTAAAAGGATATTTCTAGGTGGTTGATGATTTCTTTCCATTCTCAGAGGTTCAAGGAGAATACACTATAACATGAAAACCTTTACTCATTGTGTTATATGCATTTTGAGATAAAATCATTTCTCCAACATCATCGTCATCTTCATCTCCTCTAAACAAATTGTGATAGATATCCCATAATGAATAAGCTTCCAGTTTGGAGTTCTCTTTATCATTACCCAGTTGGTCTTCTTCATTGGTCGCATCCTCTCCTTCTTCTTCATCTTGTCCACCCAAGGAGGATTCCCCATAGGTAAGAGATTTAATCACATTAACAATATCCTCCATGTTGATTCCCTTTGTAGGAGAAGTTTTTTTTTTTGTTGGAGGTATGGTCTTTCTAAAAGGGGTTTTGAAAACAAATCTTGTAGGAATGTTTTCCCTAGCGATGTTCTTCATATAAACAATCTCATTAGTGAGTTTTTTAACTATCCTTTGCAGGCTTTCCATATCCATGGATTCTTCATCCTTTTTTTCGGTAGGAGCTTGTGTTAGGATAATTTTCTTATTTGAATTAGATTATGTGCTTTGGTCACTGTTAATCCCAGTGTTTCCTTTTAGGTTGAGCATGTCTTTCTCTACCTTTATGGATTCTTTAAATGTATCTTCAAGGGTACCTTTCTCAACTCTCTTTACAAATATACCCATGGATACTGGAAGAGATAAAGTATATAATTTGATAGATGCAACCTCAACATGTTTAGAAGTATAATGAATCTTATTAATTAATGAAAAAAATATTTGGTTGAAATATTTTACTTTTTCTTTCAAATCCATTTTTATTGTAGATAATTATAAGACTAGTATTACTGGACTCTTATCATCTTGAAATTTCTCTATAAAAGCGGTCTCAAATGCCTTCCATATTACAATTGACCTTTATCATAGAGAAAAATACTAGGTAGATGCTTTACCTTCAAAAGTGTTAGCACTTGGTAAATTTCCTAGAGGTTGATAGCAGAATAAATCTACTAAGGTAACTTTATCCAACCACTTTTGAAGCTGGGATCTAGCTCTTCCAACTTCAGAGAGGGATCTCTCTATATGATTTAGCTATGGTTCAAGTTTTAAATATTAGGCTAGGTAAATAAATAGGTCAGTTTTTGTTGTTGTAGTGTTTGTCGAGTTGGTTGAGACAATCTACACATCCATTGGGCTATGGGGTCTGTGTCTTAAATAAAATATGAAATCCAAGCCAGAAACGCAAAGAAAAAACTTTCATAGGGAGAGATAATATAATCACTGGATTCTTTTGTAGCATAAATAATGAATAGCATAAAATATGAGAAGGATAATTTCAACAAAGAAGCAGTTAAGAATTTCTTTATTGAAAACACTAGAAGATAAAACACTAAAATATTTTGAGTCAGAAATAGGGTATACGAGATAAATCCTGCAACATTCGTTACTTCTAAAGATTATATTTAGAAAACAATATGATAACAAAGTGAGAATAACATTCAACTTAGAGAAAAACATCACTAGTGAATACACACAAGAATCCTATAAAAGTGCCTCTTTGTATTAATGGAAGATCTCTTCAAAAATATTACAGTCTGATAGCGTCATGGTGTGAAGATCAATAACCCTCAATACTTCGAAAGATGAAGTATTTATAACTCAAATTACAAACGATCCTGTCATTAATGACCAGGACATGCTAAATCTATTTTTAGCCAAACTAACTTAACAAATTTCCTAAATCTAGGAACTGCTTGATGATGTGGTGTAACTGCATGCTGATTTCTGGGTGGGCCATTGATGAAGCCTCTGCACAACCTCATCTAACTAGAAAAATGACTGGACTGGGACAACTCATCTGCTACTCAATCAGATCACAGAGTTCCTCCCATCGGAGATGACTGGGCACGTTGACTTTCAGTAGCCTTCGATACACTTCATCCATTTCTGTGTACATGGCGAAGGTAGGCTTGGTGAGGAAGATATATCGAATCTCATGTTGGACACTGATGTCCCATTGAAGTGCATCTAGAAATGCCTTGCCAGTGATGCTCCCTTGAATTCCTGCAAACTTTGAACTATCCTTAGCCACATCAACCAATATCTTCTTGTAGTCTGGGAGTGTCATAAATTTATCATTGATTACCTTCAGACCAGGAATACCTTTCTTCTTGAGAGCCTCAATCTTACTAAAGAATGTTTGTACCCCTAGGTCCATTGACTGAACCTTTTCTTCCAGCTGAAGCATTAATCCTCTCTTGGTCAAAACTCTTTTGACCTCAAGGATGGTCTCTGTTCTGTCTTCAATTTTCAGCTCTTCCATCTCTTCCCTAGCCTTAGAATTTAAGAACTTGATGATATCGTTCGCCTGTGTTGGCATCTCTCCCAATTCTGATATGAACTTCTCGATGGCCTATTTTCTTCTCTGCACCAATTCATTCTGCTCAAACATTATATGTATCATGGGCCATATCTCATTCATGGACTTGGTGATGTCTGTCCATACACTTTCTTTAACCTCGGCCAAAGTTTTTCCTGCCACTGTTTACTTCTGGAGCTGTTGTAACTCCTGTTTGAGCTGATCTGTCACTTTCTTTTCCTTGGAGAGGCTGGTCTGAAAGGAAGATTTGAGTTCCTGAAGGTTCTCAATCTCCTTTTTGAGCCTGCTGATCTCTGTTTCCTACAGGTTCATCTTTTCCATAGACTTAGCTAGGTCGACTGTCTTCTCCAGGGATGTCAATGGAGTCGCGGATGGGACTTCTGTCACTGAAGCTATTCTCACTCCTAAAATTGGAATAGCACTCAATGGAATGACTTCCATTGGCTTCAATTGCTATTTCTCTTTGAATAGCTTCTCCATCTCAGCTTCCATTTCCTTAAGCTGTGCATTCTACTCCATGAGCAGCTTGAGCATTTCATCTTTCTCTCCTTCTTTCTCTGCTATCTCCTTCACCTGCGAATCCTCTGTGGGAGAAAGCTTCAATTGTTTCCTCAAGGAGGCTATGTCAGCATTCTTCTTCTTAATCATTTCCTTAGATTATTTTACGTTCAAAGGATCATAACCGATCTTGAGGACCAGTTCCTCCAAAGTCTTGATTCTGTTGTCCTTGGCAAAGGACGATATCTTCTCCAACTTCAGTTGTGTTTGAACATTGTTCAGGGACACTTGCAGTTTGGACGCAGTAGTGGAAGCATGCACCAGCATGTAAAAGACCATTTCCCTTGTCTACTTGTGAAGATCCATCTGATCGGCTGGATGCATGTCCTTCGTCTGGAATTCGAAGGTGGCCCTTTTATAGTCAGTGATCACCTTTGGGTCTGGTACCTGTGCCTGGAAGAATTCCATATGCATTCTTCCCTTCTCGGTGTCGAATGCCGATAGAAATCTATGTTTCACAGTCGATGTCTGCTTCTAGAACTGGGTTCAAGTACTACTGGTCAGGGTCTAGTTCCTTTTCTTGATCAGCTCATACTTTTCGAAGATACTCATCTTTGGTCCTACCTTGCCTGGCTGGGTGGTCAATGGAGAATATGTGGATTTCTCTGGTAATGCTGAGGTTATAACCTTATGGAGGATCGAACCGAAGGGTGGCCTATTAACTTTGGTCACTGTAGTGGACAGGGCTTCTTTTTCCCTGGTCAGGCCAGGAACTACAAAAGGCTTAGGCCTCTTGGTATGTAGCTGGAATTCTTCTGACGATACCTCCATGATAGGTGGAGATAAATCTTGCCTAGGCCTTTTCTCTTTTGGGACCTGTGGCATGGTTGTTTGTGACACAGTGGTCGGGGATCCTGTTGTTCTAATTCAACCAATGTGTTAGGCTCCCATATTGTCTGATTCACAAATTTCTCAATTTCAGGCCTAGATTCATGAACATATGTGATGTTCTTGTTTTTCACCCTCATCTCAGAAATGATTCCCCATGGATCATAATGCCATGGGAAGCTCATGAAGAACTTCATTTCCCCAGCACCACGATTGTTGCAGATGAAGGAGCCAATCTGCCCCTTGATTCTAAGCTGTTGCTTTTTCTTCAGTGACACAAAATGGATATCATCGGAATTTATTATCTGCTTTATATATTCCAAAGAAAAACTTCTGATAGGGAGATATTTGGGCAGCTTATATGGTGCCAACTCACACCCGTATACTCTGATCTCGGTGTAATCTTGGTACAAATACCAATCCCCTGTCTTTGTGTTATCCGAGAGATGCAGGATCCTCTGAACTTCATCGTTTATCCGAGGCTCAGGCCTGCCGCTTAGCATACTTACCACAGGGTGGTAGAATTGATCAATGGACTCCTTGAAACTGAACTCTGTGGAGTTGTGCTTGAGCAAGGAGGTCCATGCTGTCACTGCCTGGGGCCTACCCTCTCCATCCATCTTCTGCATGGAAAAAATGAGTTTGTCTGCTTGGAAGAAGACAAACAAGTACACCAGTATGGATGAGTATCAGAACATGCCTTCCATGGCGAAATTCACAAACTTTTCGTGAATATTGTCCGCCAGGAATGTGCTGAAGTCAAACTGGGTGGTGGGATTTTCATTGGTAGAGAAGATGGATAGAAAACCCATAATGGGTTCATCTACCCACTGATTAGAATAGTATCCTAACAAAGCACAAAGGGATGATATGATCTGGTTTCCTTTAGTCGAGAACATGGATGAAGGATAAGGAGGATTTGTGGAGGGAAATTGAGTGGATGGGGGAAGGAAAATCTCAAATATTTGAGCTCTTTGGGGGAAGGTCATTTTTTGGTATAATTCTGTAAGAATTTCCAAGTTGAAGGGTGACGCAGAGTCGGCTCAGGGGATTTGCATCATTTGGTCTATGGATTCGGGCGTGATGAGGAATAGGATCTCTTCGAACGAGGAGATGACAACTCTTTGCTCGGGAATGTAGTGGGCTTGGAACTTGAGGGCGAACTTTGGGAAAGGGTGGATCTGGGGGGAGAGGTAAAGGGGTAAGTTGGACTCCCAGAGTCCGATTTCATCACTCTGGTCAAGAAAGACTTCCTTGAGCCACGACTGAAGTTCTATGAAATCAAAATCACACTTTGTATCTGCGATTAATCGGTCTTTGTCAACCAGTGGGATCCTGTCAAGGTCGACAGGAGGTGGGAGAAATAGATTCTCCTCTCCTTCTACTTGTTTGGACTTTGGCGCCATTACTGCAACAGTACCTACAAGAAAACACAATGTTAGCAGGGTGGCTACTGGTGGGGGTGACTGATTGTAACGAAGGAGGAAACAAGGTAAGTATCTCTGGTGTGATGAGTGGGTAAATGGTGAAAATAGGAAGGAAAAGGGTAGTTTTGAGTAAATGGGTATCTGTTGGGCGTGGGAGATAGGTCAGCGGGTTAACGAATAGGTCATCCAATAATAAATGGCCAACGGATCACTTAAAGTGTGAGATAGCAGGTGACGGTGACTGAGGGATACAGATGAGTGATGTGGTGGCTACCGATTGGGGTAAAGGTCATAGTGAGGGGGCTTGCCATGAGCGAATGGGGGGGAATAACTGACAGCAGTTATGGGACGTGACTATTTCGTGAAAGGTGGATGGTGACATCCAGAGGTGACAAAGGTATGTCAGATAGTAGGAGATGATGGGACTCGGGTCCATTAGATTGTTGCCACATATAAAGAGGGACCTACCAGAGGAGGAATACCATTAAAGGCAGATCAGTCCGGGGGGTCCAAAATACATCTTGGGTCGTTGATCTATGTGCCTACTTCTAATTTGCAGATCTATGCGCTCTGTTTATAACACATTCCAGACCCACCCCATTAAAATGAGAATGGACGGAAGTCAAAATCAACTGTCGTGATTTTTCACTGATCATGAGCCATCGAGGATATGAGTCTTATCAGCTGATTCTAATTCCCTCAGATTAAAGATAGAGCAGTTTAAGGGGCTCTAGGAAAAGAATATCTGTCCATAAAATATCTAGACACGATCCTCCCCAGACCATGAGACCAAATATCTGGGCACGATCATCTAGACCACAGATATATGAAAGGAGCATAAATGAGGGCGCAGAAAATACATGCGCTGAGGAAACTTAGGATAAGTTCTTTTTTTCATGGGTTTCCTCCAAGGCTTTTCATATCAACACCACCGAGGGTTAGTCAAACGACCTTTTGAGCATATGAAAAATGGTGCAACATTTACATCCAGCTGGTTTTTATTGAAATGAAGCAATAAAGAAACTGGCCTATATTCTAACCTAGCTTCCTATGACAATTAACCCAGATTAAACTGTTGGGTTAAGAATTTACTCTACCCTAGGGCTATCTGACCAAGATTAGACAGTCTGGCTAGATTTATTCACTAATTTAACCTAGATACTTTGGCCAAGATTAAACTGTTTAGCCAAACTCATTCACTAACCCTATCAACATCAATTTAAAAAGAACTTGGCCACACTTGAAAGGTATGGACCAAGTTACTATTATTGCATGGGGCTTTTATTGAAATTCTTTTATGCCCTCTTTTCTTTTTCTTTTCTTTCTTTTTCTTTTTTCTTTCTTTTTCTTTTTCTTTTTCTTTTCTTTTCTTTTTCTTTTTCTTTTTTCTTTTCTTTTTCAAATTATTTGCAGAATGAAAAATCATTTGTCAACAAAAAACACTATAGACAGATAATATCCCAGTCACCAGTTGATCCTATAACTTATAGGGTGATAACAAAAAGTATGAGGAAAAATTCTATAAACCACATCTTTGTGTTCTACATTCATCAACCTAACCACACACATAAAAAAAATTACATGATCTTTAGTAGAATCATTCTTGTTAGGATTAAACTTTGGTAGAAGCTTCTCAGGATGTTTGGGTAAAGGGTGAGTATATCATGAGAAAACAATCACATCTTGAGCAATCCAAGGTTCATTAGTATTTTTGTTTACATTACCATTAGCCATATTTCCTCTGGGACTTCCTAAAGGCTCCTCTTCTAATGATTCTCCTTTAGAGGAATTTCAAGGGGTGATTGGAGGAGAATCAGGGGGACTGGGTGGTTGACCAACACTGAGAGATAAATGCTCTTCAAATTTTATCTCAAATGGGCTAGTTATTCCCCTAAAGACATCAAAAAGTTGATAATTAGGGGTTGCGACGGTTGGGCTACCAATAAGGGTTGGAGAGAAGACATTGATTAATCTTTCAATTAGATATTGTCTTTGTCTATCAGGTAAAGGCTATTCAATAGGTTTTTTCCCAGTCTATCTTCTCAAACCTCGAGTCAAATCCTAGGAGAGTTTGAAGTTTGACTTTTTAGCGATTTTAGCAGCATCTAACTTGAAGGAACTTAGTGCTTCAGGGATAGACTGGAAAAAACTCAGGGGATTTGTGAATTGGGTAGGTGTTTGCAGTAGAGTTAGATGTGGGTCAAATATCTGCTCAGGGTAAGGAGTATCATATTGAATTCAACAAGAGGGGTTTCTTTATGGTTTATAATGTGTCAGGTTAGGGTTATGTGAATTGTTACTAGCCATTCATTTTCAAGCCCTTATTCTAGTGCCAATTCTATTGACAGGTCAAAATGACCCTTCAATCAATAAGGGAAAATGCCCAATGGTGAGTACCAATTAGAATTGTTGTCATTTGGTATGGCAAGTTCCGACCAGTATGTGGGCCTGGTAGCCACTAATAATTTGAAACAAATGGAGGGAACAAATGAATTGTTCTCCCAACAATTCTATGTAATTCTAAAACTAACTAATTAAAGCAAACTGAAAAATATCTAATATAATTATTTCTAACCTATCTTGATCATGATAATTTATAAATAGATAGACACATTATATTGTTTATTACTTGTCACAAAAATAGTTCATGCTAATAGTTCATGGCTTCAACCCTAGGAAGCACCAACTCCCTTGTTTTAGGGAACTGGCCCTAGGAAGCACCAACTCCCTTGTCTTAGGGCACCAACCCTAGGAAGCACCAACTCCTTTGTTTAGGGAACCAACCCTAGGAAGTACCAACTCCCTTGTTTAGGGAACCAACTCTAGGAAGAACCAACTTCCTATCTTCAAACTTTAATCAGTAAAGGACATTAGTCCTTCCTTGATCCACCCTTCCACCCTCATTACATAAGTATCTTGTCTTTCTTCCTTAGACTGTGTTATGCCTTTAGATATTCTATGTAAAATCCACAGAGACACTTTCCTTTCACCCTGTTTGTTTTCTTATATACTTTCCAAAAGGTATAAGGTTGAACCATTGTGTTTTTTAGTAATGAAACATTGCACCCCTTCATTTAATTAACACAAATGGTCATTTCATTAATTGATTTTTGTACACAAAATTAGACATTGATTTTTACAACTATTTTGCAATGCTTGAAATGAATTTTATAATTCTATGACATGGGTTTTTTTCGGAACATGCCCAATTAACCGACATGCGAGAATTTTCCCCAGAACATGTGCGAGGTATATGGTACAAGTGGTTCTTTGAAAGAAATGTTCCCATATTTTCCTTCCGTCGTCGAAAGCCAGATCGAGAATTCCACACTTGATAATCCTTTTCGTGATTCGAGAATTTGAGTGACCAAGGATTTTTTCCTGCACTCCAAACTTATGAATCTTGAATCCCCGAAGTGATCTGTCAGCTCAAACTAACCACAATCAATAGTTCACATTGACTCTTGAAGCCAGGGTGGAGGATTCATCCAACTCCTAACCACCTTACAACTCCTCTGGATCCTACAATCCTCATGGTTTCATGAGTTCTCCATGGAGAATTATGACCACCAGATGTACTCCTCAATGACTTCTGCCAAAACAACTCGGTGTTCTCCCTCCTGAACTTGACTTCTATGAGACGATTTCAATCTTCATCTCCCTTTGAGCACTTCAAAGGTGTTATCCTTCCTGAGATTTCACTTGTAAACTCAAGCTTCCTAAAAGGATCCCTTCTCGCACTCCTTGTGGAAAATCTTCAAATAACCTCTAGTTATTTGAGTCTCTGACCCTTTTCACTCTTTGCAACAGAAATCTCTTAATCTTCTTTCTAAATTTATAAAATCCAAGGCTTCAATTGGCATGTGCACACCTTGCACAGCTCTGTACTTCCCTTACACTTCAGCTGATATGAGAACAACGGTATATTTCCTGATCTTTCTGAGGTAAAACTCAAACCCTTGTCAACACACACCTTACAGACGTTCATTGTACTCCTTGCAGGAATTCCCATGGAGAGAAACAATTGAAACTCATTCTTCTCCTCTCTCAAACTTCATACATTCACCGTGAAATCATACACACAATGCAGCATTGAAACGAATGCATAACAGAGAAACAAATCAACTATAAACATACCATTCAACAAATGTAAACAGTAAGCATCATAACACCATGAAAGTTGAGTCAAAGCTTCATATATTAACTCAAGTGCTCCTGTACATGGGTTCTTCTCTACAACTCTCTGCTATAGATCTACAACTTATCTAATCTGAATGATGATAATGTTTTTTTTTTATACAAGGGTGAGGGTGTCTATATCCGTTTTCCTTCCTATGCTTCTAAACTATCTAATCTAACATTCATATCTACCTACTTTACATTAACAGACTTAAATGCCTATTACATCCGGCAGATGAGAATAATTTCTCCAGATCTGTTCATATCTCCATGTTGTTGGGAAAAATACCCTACGGACTAGCAAACTAGGGTCGGGCTTGCATGCAAATGTTGACTAAAAATAAATTACTTTTAACCTACAACCCAAGATTAAAACCCCTCTTTCACAGTAACTACATGAAGAAAATCACTAACCTTTTTACCAGCGTTTGATGTAGATCCTCCGTTGCGCTTTGACCACTTGCTTGCACTACTCCTTCCACAGATAACTTGCAATCAAGACAAATACCAACTACGCATGCATGCTACTTTCCTACTCAAGGGTTAGAAATCAAACACAAGTTCATCAAATCATAGATAACTCGTGCATTGGGACGGGAAAAGTATTCTTTTTATTAATAACAATGAATCAACTTACAATCAAAATCGAGACCGGCCATCGCTCCTTGAACCTGATCCTGGGCTCCTCTTCTTTGTCCTCCAACTACTTTGCATGAATTCTCCTTTGGCTTGAGGAAAGGCTAAAGGGTTGGGACAATGGATTAAAAAAATGGGCAGAGTTTCTTTCCTATAATTTTCCTCTTCCAAATGGTACCCCTACCCCTTCTTTTATAGGCTAGAAGGAGCTAGTGTTTTGGACGAACCCTCGGCCATGCATGGCCGAGAGTTTCAGTTAACTGACCCATAGCTTTTTGTCCCATTGGCATCTTTCCTTTTTTTCGTGATTCTGAAGGTACACGCGGGCTGCAGTGGGCCTGCTAGCATGTACTTTTTGATACATGCAGGCTGTAGTGGGCCTGCTAGTGTGTACTTTTAAAAATGGAGTTTTTAGAAGAGTTGTTCAGTAGTTTTTGGCAAAGAAGGGATATGAGTTGGCCTGATGCCAGGTAAGCATGTGTGGTGCAATTTAGGGTTATAACACTCCAAGACATAAATGTAAGTACGCTTCTCCTAGCTATTACATTAATGCTTCAGATTTCAAAACTCAAAACGTTTTCATAAAAATGTGTCCTTTTTGCATTCGCACGTTCAATTGTTCCTTTGACTAGGCGCGTGCTTTTCTTTCTACGATGTTCCAGCATCATACTCCCTCGCTTGAAATTTTTCATGAACTCCTATTCATGAGAATTTGCACGATTTGTCCATGCCTTTGAATTGTTGCTTCATCCTCCCAACTGACATCTTCAACTGGATGTCCGTTCTGTTTGACCAAGTATTCAAAATACTCTTTTCTCCTGGTCTTTCTGCTAATCCTCTTGTCAATTATGCATTCCATCTATGGATTTTCAGCTATAGGAATTTGCTTTTTCCATTGAACCTCTTTATGTTCCTCCTCTACTCCTACTTCTTCAGATCTGTAAGGGTACAAATCCGCAACATTGAATATCGGTGAGATTCTGACCCCATCGGGTAATTCAATCTCATATGCATTTGCCCCAAATTTTCTTATGACCTTGCACGGTCCAATATTTTTCATCTTCAGCTTATTATATGTTCCCCTTGGGAACCTCTCCTTCCTCAGATGCACAAGAATCAAATCACCAACTTCAAATTGAAGTTCTCGCCAGTGTTGATTTGCTCTCCGCTTGTATTCTTGACTTGTACTCTGCAATCACTCCTTAATTCGGCTATGAAGCTCCTTCATTCCTTCTACAAAGTCCTCTGCACTAGCACTCTTGAATTCATTTTTTTTTTCATCGTTTAGTTCAGAAACTCCCCTTGGCTGCATTCCATATACAATCTAGAATGGACTCTACCCTGTGCTTCTATTGAGTGAATCATTGTAAGCGAATTTAACCTGTGGCAGAATGTGATCCCACTGACTATGGTGTTCAGTCACTAAGCTCCTCAACAAATCTCCCAAGCTCCTATTTATGACCTTTGTCTGTCCATCCATATGAGGATGATATGCTGAGCTAAAAGACAAATTTGTCCCCAAATTCTTCCATAAGGTCCTCCAGAAATTCCCTACGAACTTGGTATCTCAATCATACATGATACTCTTTGGCAAGCCGTGAAGTCTAACGACTTCCTTGAAAAACAGGTTCACAATATGAGTTGTGTCACTGGTTTTCTGGCATGGTATGAAATGTGCCATTTTTGAAAATATGTCGACTACCAAAAAGATCAAATCATATCCTCTCTATGTCCTTGGCATCCCCAATACAAAATCCATGCTCACTGCATCCCACGGCCTTTCAGGTATGGGTAATGGTTGGTATAATCTTGTGTTCTGCCTTTTTCCTTTCGTATGCTGGCAAATTTTCCACCTGTCCAAAAATTTCCTAACATATGTTCTGATCTCTGGCAAAAAATATGAGTCATTCAACTTTGAGAACGTCTTGTCATGACTGAAATGTCCAGCCAATCCTCCACTATGTTTTTCCTTCAACAAATTCTCCCTCATGGAGCATTTCAGAATACATAGCTGATTTCCCCTGAACAGTAATCCATCCTGGATCATGTATTCAGTCCATTGGCTTCTATCCCTAAGAATTGGATTCTCAGATGCCTCATATGCCTCTTTAAAATCTAGGTCATCCCTGTAGATTTCTTTGAGGTTATCAAAACCCAAAGTCCTGACTCTGAATTCCTACATAAGCAAACATTTCCTGCTCAAAGCATCAACAACTTTGTTAGTAATTCTAGAAATATGCTTAATCACAAAAGTAAAATTTTGAATGTATTCAACCCATATAGCATGTTTTTGGTTCAACTTCTCATATCAAGTCACGAATTGCAAAGCGTGATTATCGTTGTACAAAAAAAACTCCTTGGGAACCAAATAGTGTCTCCATTTCTTCAATGCTTGTATGACTGCATAGAATTCCTTGTCATACGTGAAGTAATTAATCTTTGCTTCATTCAGTTTTTTGTTGAAGTACATGACCAACCTATCGTCTTGGCTCAAGACTTCTCCAATTACAAATCCACTCGTGTCACACCTAACCTTGAATGTCTTGCTAAAATCTGGCAAAACCAAAATTGGTTGCTCAGTGATCTTCTTCTTCAGCAGATTGAAACTCTTCTCTGCTTCCTCCATCCAGTGAAATGATTTATGTCTCTTCTTCACCATATCCATCATCGGTGCACTAATTCCACTGAAGTTTTGGATGAATTTCTTATAGAAGCTAGACAAACCATGGAAGCTTCGAACTTCAAACATGTTCTTCGACGATGGCCAATCCTTAATCGCCTTTATCTTTTCCGAATCCATTTTTAATTCATTTTTAGAGATAACAAAACCCAAATAAATGAGTTATGTCCTCATAAATGATGATTTCTTCATATTAATCAGCAATTTCTTCTGATGTAATCTCCTCATTACTGCAACTAAATGCTTTAAGTGTTCATCTTCTGTATTGCTGAAAATTAATATATCTTCAAGATATACAATGACGAATTTCCCTATGAAATCCTTCAAGACTTCATTCATCAACCTCATGAAAGTACTAGGTGCATTCATTAAGCTAGATGGCATGACAAGCCATGCATACAGCCCCTCATTCGTCTTGAATGATGTCTTCCATTCATCACCTTCTCTCATTCGAATTTGATGATACCTGCTTTTCAAATCAATCTTTGAAAAAAACTTTGCTCCACTCAAGCAATCCATCAAGTCATCCATCCTTGGCAATGGAAATCTATATCTGATGGTAATATTATCGATTTCTCTTGAGTCTATACACATTCTCCAGCCTCCGTCTTTCTTTGGGCTGAGCACTGTCGAAACAGTGCATGGACTCAAGCTTTCTCGAATCAATCCTTTGTCCATTAAGTTCTGGACCTGCCTCTTAACTTCTTCATTTTCCTATGGCATCAACCGATATGCTGCTTTGTTGGGTAAAATGGCTCCAGGTATAAGATTGATATGATGGTTTATACTCTTGATAGGTGGCAATGAACAAGGTAGTTCATCCACTACTATATCAACAAACTCTCCCAACAATTCCTGGATTTCTTCTACTAAATCATCTATCCTCGTACTAGTCAGAAAAATTTTGGGCTTCCTAACCACAATAAATTGAGTGTCTTCCTTCTTCTTAACCTCATCAAGAAGTTCCTTCCCACTCGTGAGAAGTACAATGTTGCTCATCTTTGTTTTCACTTCTTTATCCTTAATCGGAAGCAACATGTGAGTCCTACCATTTTTCTCCAGGGTGTACGTGTTCTTTCTCCCATCATGACCTACGTTTTTGTCATATTGTCATGGTCTACCTAGCAATAGATGACAAACATCATTGGAAATGACATCACATAATATTTCATATTTATATCCTCCTATTTTAAATTCAACTAAACATTGTTTAGTGACATTTACCTTATGTCCTTTTTGTAGCCATGAAACTCTGTATGGGCTTGGATGTACAATAGTCTCCAGCTCCATCTTTTCTACCATCTCTGTAGATATGAGATTGTCTATGCTACCACTGTCCACTATGACCTTGCATACCCTATCCTTAGTTTTGTAGGCAGTCTGAAACAAACTGTTTCTTTGGGCTGGATTCTCTGCCTCCTTCTCCGACTTCAAGAGAACTTTCTTCATCATCAAAGATCTTTTGCCCTTAGTGTCTTCTACCTCAACATTCCATCCTTGAGCTTCAACAATGTGAGTTTCACCACCATCTTTATTCTTATCTGGACACTCATAGGATTTATGTCCAATTTTTCCACAGACAAAGCATTTTACTTCACCTTATCTGCCTCTTCCTCTTCCTATGGCTCGAGGAAAAGTATTTTTATCAGCATACTTCCTTCCCTGTGAGCTTCCTCCTCTCTCAGGTTGAGTTTTAGGTTTCTTTCCCTCTTCTTTAGGTCTCTGAGTTCTATCTTAGGCAATATTTTTGCCTCTGTCTTGACTTCTACCTCGGCCTCTTTGACCTTGCTTCCGGCTCAACTTCTCTTCAAATTTCAGAGCTATATGATAAGCATCTTTCACATTTCAAATGGTCATCATGCTCATCTCATCTTGAATGTCATATCATAGGCCATTCATGTACCTGGAAACTTTTTCATTATCAATTTCCTGATGACCTGCTCTGATGTTTATCCTATAGAATTCTTCAGTGTATTCCTTCACTGACATTAACTTCTATCTTAAATTTTTCATCCTCCAAAACAGAGTGATTTGATCATCCCTAGGTATAAATTTGGCTTTCATCTTTGCAACCATTCTATCCCAGCTTTTGATTTTTTGCTTTCCCTTGCAGCGTCTGTCAGCTTGCAGTTCATCCCACCACAGTGTTGCATGTACTTTAAGTCTAGTAATGGCATGTTTGACTTTCTTATCTTCCTCGACATCCTCATAGTTGAAGTATTTTTCTAGAGCTCTAATCCAGTCTAGAAGTTCTTCAACATCCAAGTTTCCTTCGTACACTGGAATGTCCATTTTTTCTTTGGCACCTATTCTTGCAACAACCCTGAATAGGTATTCGTCTGCAACATCTTCAACTGCAACTTCATCTCCTTCGTTTCCAGCTTCATTTTCACTTTCAGCCTCGCTGATATCCCCAACATCGGCTGTGCACCTCCGTGTTGTCTCCATAGCATCAAGTCTGGCACGTAACTCATGCATTTCTCTTTCCACTGCTGGATCAGGCATTGACCTATCTCTTCTTCTCGGCAGCATGGCTAAAAATGTTTCTCTTTTCTCTCTCCTACAAAAAGCAAAGAATTTGTTCTGTTCTCTGATACCACTTGATGTAGACCCCCTTTCCCTCAGGCTGAGATTCGTGCAAGATCTTCACTAAAACCACACCAAGGGTTAATCCAACCCTTTGTTTAAGCCACAAAGGACTTCGGGTTTTGGGAGTTGGAGAGTCCCGATGTATTTCCACAGCTCTTGGAAAATGACAAAATGTGAAATGTCAAGGAAGGTTGACTGCTCCAATGCGACGAGCACATGCCACCTATTACCCACTAGTTTCGGCTTTCGAGACTTTGAGTGAACAACGAACAGTCGTTTCTCTTCCCTTATGATTCCCAAAACTCCAAAATGTCGAAATGTCGAAATGGGCTCAACGTCCCATGAAATGAAAGAACGATGGCCTTTCAGGATTTTTGGTGAAGATTGACCCCTCCCTTGACTTCCGCGACACGTATCCTCTATTTGATACTTGGGACCCACCTTTTAGCGTTTCTCTCTTCACAATTTCGGGAGTTGTGCTGATGAATCAACTCCACTTCTTGAGTCTGAAACCCCGAAATCCGATTGGTAACCAACGATTATTGTCCCTCAACCTTATCAAGAATTTTTTTCTTTCCCTCTTTGGGATTTCATGAACTGGTAGTTTGAAAGTCTCGATTCCATAGTCATTGCCTCCTCTACTTCCCAAACCTCGAAAAGTTGAATTGTCGAAATTCCACTCCAAAGGCACACCGCATTTTGCGAATTCAGGATTTTCAATGCAAAGGGTCCTGACTCATTGTCATCGGTATTGCCAAAATGTTGAACCCTGAAATACCAAAATTCCACACCTGATAATCCTTTTCGCGATTCAGGAATTTGAGTGACCAAGGATTTTGGCCTGCACTCCAAACTTACGAATCCTGAATCCCCGAAGTGATCTGTTGGCTCAAACTGACCACAATCAACAGTTCACATTGACTCTTGATGTTAGGGTGGAGGATTCATCCAAATCCTAACCACCTTACAACTCCTTTGGATCCTACAATCCTCATGGTTTCGTGAGTTCTCCATGGAAAATTCTGATCACTAGATGCACTCCTCAATGACTTCTGCCCAAACGACTCAGTGTTCTCCCTCTTAAACTTGACTTCTATGAGACGATTTCGATCTCCGTTTCCCTTTGAGCTCTTCAAAGGTGTTATCTTTCCTGAGATTTCACTTGTAAACTCAAGCTTCCCAAAAGGATCCCTGCTCGCACTCCTTGTGGCAAATCTTCAAATAAACTCTGGTTATTTGAGTCTCCGACCCTGTGCACTCTTTGCAACAGAAATCTCTCAATATTCTTTCTGGATTTATAAAATCCAATGCTTCAATTGGACTACGCACATCTTGCACAGCTCTGTGCTTCCCCTGCACTTCAGCTGATATGAGAACAACAATATCTCTCTTGAGCTTTTTGAGATAAAACTTAGACCCTTGTCAACACACACCTTGCAGACGTTCACTGCACTCCTTGTAGGAATTCCCATGGAGAGAAACAATTGAAACTCATTCTTATCCTCTATCAGACTTCATACATTCACCATGAAATCATACACACAATGCATCATTGAAACAAATGCATAACAGAGAAACAAATCAACTGTAAACATACCATTCAACAAATGTAAACAATAAGCATCATAACACCATGAAAGTTGATTCAAAGCTTCATATATTAACTCAAGTGATATTGTACATGGGTTCTTCTCTACAACTCTCTGTTATAGATCTACAACTTATCCAATCTAAATGATGATAATGTTTTTTTTTTATATAAGGGTGAGGGTGTCTATATCCATTTTCCCTCTTACACTTCTAAACTGTCTAATCTAACATTCATATCTACCTACTTTACATTAATAGACTTAAATTCCTATTACATTTGGTAGATGAAAACAATTTCTCTAGATCTGTTCATATCTCCAAGACATAAATGTAAGTGCGCTTCTCCTAGCTATTACATTAATGCATCAGATTTCAAAACTCAAAACGTTTTCATAAAAACGTGTTATTTTTGCATCTGCGTGTTCAACTGTTCCTTTGACTAGGTGTGTGCTTTGCTTTCTATGATGCTCCTGCATCAGTTAATTATTTAAAATTTTAATAATTTTAACTTATTAACAAAAAATGATCAACAATAGTAAACTTGAATATAAAATCAATACAATAATATAAGCTACAATAATGATTGGGAGACACCAATATCCTTGTTCAGGGCTTCAACCCTAGGAAGCACGAACTCCCTTTTTTTAGGGAACCAACCCTAGGAAGCACCAACTTCCTTGGTTTAGGGAACCAACCCTTGGAAGCACCAACTCATTTTTTTAGGGTACCGACCCTAGGAAATACCAAATCCCTTGTTTAGGGTACCAACCCTAGGAAGCACCAACTTCTTGTCTTCAAACTTTAATCAGTAAAGGAAATTAGTCCTTCCTTGCTCCACCCTTCCACCTCGTTACATAAGTATCTTGTCTTTCTTCCTTGGACTCTGTTATGCCTTTAGATATTCTATGTAAACCTCATAGAGACACTTTCCTTTCACCTTGTTTGTCTACTTATATACTTTACAAAAGGTATAAGTTTGAACCATTGTGTCTTTTAGTAATGAAACATTGCACCCCTTCATTTAATTAACACAAATGGTGATTTCATTAATTGATTTCGTACACAAAATTAGACATTGATTTTGTACGACGATTTTGGAGTGCTAGAAATGAATTTTACGATTCTACGACATGGGTTTTGTGTAGAACATGCCCAATTAACTGATATGTGATAATTTTCCCCAAAACATGTGTGAGGTGGTCGGTACAAGTGGTTATTTGAAAACAATTTTCCTTTCGTCATTAGATGCCATATTGACTTTAGTGCATTTTATCTTTTCACGAATGTCTAAATTGACCTCCACATATCTGAAAGTGTCCCATCAAGGATCTGAGTATCCCACCCCAGCTATGACTGTAATAAAGTGGATCGAAACCTATAATCGAGTGCATAATAAACACCTAGATCGGGTCCCGGCATCTACACTTACCTGGATTGAGTGGATCACCACCTTTGTTGGTGACTATTTAAACTCGAATTGTAAACATTTTACTTGATGGTGGATACTAAAATCAGTCCCCTCTCAACTGCTAGTCACTAAAGATTTGACTTGGTATTCACTCTTTTTCATATTTGCTTCCTCTGTTAGGGTCCTAACCCACGCATAGGTAGAAAAATATATTCGGATGTAATAAAAGTCAATATTAATAAGGCTTTGCAATAAAATAGATTAAGTCAAATGTAATAAGACCTAATAGAAGCTTCCACTTCTAGAAGGATCTTTCTCTAGATGCTTCTTTTGATAGACATATTTAGTATAAATAGGAGTCGAGGGTATGAGAACCCTAGCTTGGAGATTATTATAATAGAGCTCTTCTCGACTGGAGGTTTCCCCCTTGAAGCGGCCCGTGAACATTTCTCTCAGAATCAAAGTGTTATTTCTGTTGTTATTCTTATATCATTTCTGTGTTATTGTGGTGATTATTCTGGTTATATTGTTGTTATTCTGCCATTTCTAGCATTTTATTTCTGTTCTGCATACTTTTTATATCTGGTATATTACAAGTGGTATCAGAGCACTTTCCTTGGCATAAATTGTGAGTAAATTTTTTTTTCAGGGTAGAGACATATTCCATTGTCTTTAAGCCACATATAACTGTCGTTACGAGCATAAACACGTAGTTGATGGATTCATACACGCAAAAAATACAAGTGGTTTTTAAATGCACATTTGTCGGCCACCCTTGTAACCCTTGTTGGTACCCCTTTGAGTGGTAGAGCATCAGACAACACCTGTGTATGGATTGGCCTAGATTTCCTGAAGCCCTCTTTAGATAAACTGATTGGCCACCTAACTACTATAGTGCCACCGAGAATAACACTCGAGAAGATACTCTCTAGTACCTGGGTAGTCAGGTAGTACGGCTAAGGGTACGGTTTATCCTCCTTAGTTAGTGCCCTGATATATTGGGCCGAGTATTATTGTTGGACCCAGTATGTATATCAGAGAGCTATATGATAGGGAAAACCCTTGTCTGTAGAGCCCTTCAATACCTAACCCTTGGGGACAAAAACATAAACAAATTAAAATAGACAAGAACTATTGTCGCGTAGCTATGTTCAGGTTTCCAAGTAAATATACATTTCTTTCTAGTTAAGCATTTGGGCATTTCCTCTCTATAATATTCTTTAGACTGGAGTATAACTCCACAGGTGTAAAAAAAAAAACAACAAAAAAAAATTCTGGAAAAATTTTCACCATTATTTGAGACCTATTCCTTTGGATTCATCTCTTCTCCCTTATCACATTAATGCATGTCATTTTTCAGAAAAATATTTTACCCCACCTGCTCCTTTTCCCTCATCCTCATGGATCATACCCATAGCCAAGACTTGGAAGCTCGCTTCAACACCTTGCAATCAAGGCTCATCGAGAACCAATAAGAAGTGAAACAACTCAATGCCAATGTTGTCGCTATCAATACAACCATGCAGTCCTCAATGGATGAAATCAAACAAGACCTCACCACCCAGCTTGAATCTGTCTTTTTAGCAGTCTACACCAAACTGCATATCCCTACAGATAACCCTTCCTCTTCCTCACTTCCACATACTGAAGGTGAACATTCCCCTCATTCCCATAACTTTCAGAACCATCACTTTCAACGTGACCTACGCCTTCTACAAGTGGATGTGACCAAATTTGATGGCTCTGACCCCACTGGTTGGGTAACACAAATGGAACATTATTTCTATTTATACAACATTACAGATGACTTGGCCAAACTCTGATATGGTTTTCTCCATCTAGATCAAGAAGGTTGGCAATGGTGGCAATGGAGAAAAAATTTTCGTCAAGGGTATATTACTTGGACACACTTTGTGGCCAAGCTTTATGAACACTTTGAAACTGACACCAACCATTTGGGTCATTTGAAAAAGTTGAAAAAATCAGGAACAGTGGAAGACTTTATATCTTCCTTTGAGCGCGGATTTTTGGACAGAGGACATGTCTAATGCCTTTTTCCAAGAATGTTTTATCAGTGGCCTCAAGGATGAGATTCGGGCCCATGTCATCATGGCTTGGCCTCAAAGTTGGGTGGAGGCTACTAAAAGAGCTAAAGAAGCACAACAGGTTGTATCTTCTCAAAACCGGAAACCCTCCTTTATCCCTCGCCCTAAACTAGTAAATCCCACTACTCCCTCCACTCCACTAAAGATCCGAAAATTTACCAGGGCTTAAATGGCTGAACGCTAACTCAAAGGCCTTTGTTATAATTATGATGACAAATATTTCTCAAGCCACAAGTGTAAGGAAAAAACACTATTTATGGCCATCTCCAAGGATATTTTGGAAGAGGATATTGAAACTCCCCTTGTGTCTGAGTCACCTGAAACCCCTGACATAACCCCTCCCTCAGACCCTCCCAAAGTAGAACTAGTCATTTCCCTCAATGCTCTCACTGGCTTCTCTTCTCCCCAAACCCTCAAGCTAATCGGTTACATCAAGCATCGGAAGGTCATCATTCTGGTTGATAGTCGAAGCACCCATAATTTTTTTCATTGCCACATTGCCCAAGAAACTCATTGCTACATACATGCCGTCAATAATTTCCAAATCATGATTGCCAATGGTGGCTCCATGAAATGTGGAGGGCATTGTGAAAATGTGCGTCTCCAAATTGGTGACTACCATATGAAATCTCATATGTTTGCTATCGAAATGGGCGAATGAAACTTTATGTTGGGTGCATACTGGATAAGGAGTTTGGGTCCCATTCTCATGGAGTTTAATTAATTAACCATGCAATTTGACCAGGAGGGCCATCAATATAAGTTCCAAGGAATCACCTTCTATTCACCTGAGATCATTAGTTCCCATCGCATGGAAAATCTGCTCAAAAAGGGTCATTCTACTGTTATTTCTCAACTCCATGCCATACAAGAAACATAAACACCCTCGGTGCTGCAAGACCTCCAAGACATCCTTTCTAAACATCAAGTGGTATTTTCCACTCCCCAGGGACTCCCTCCTTCACGTGGTGTTCATGATCATTCCATTCCCCTTGTACTCAGAAGCCTTCCTCCCAATATTCGTCTGTATCGTCACCCCTTTTCCCAAAAAAATGAAATTGAGAAAATGGTCCAGGAACTCCTTAATGCAGGCCCTATCCGCCCTAGTACAATCCCCTACTCTTCTCTTGTGGTCATGGTCTTGAAGAAAGAAGGTTTTTGGTGAATGTGTCCTGACTTTCATGCCCTCAACAAACTTACCATTAAAGACAAATTTCCCATTCCTGTCATTGATGACCTCCTAGATGAATTGAGTGGCGCCCAATTCTTTACAAAACTTGATCTTCATTTGGGCTACCACAAGATATGTATGAAAGAGGCAGACATTCCCAAGACTACCTTTAGAACTCATGAAGGCCACTATGAGTTTTTGGTCATGCCCTTTGGCTTGTGTGATGCCCCCTCCACCTTCCAAAGCCTCATGAATCATGTCTTCTGTCCTTTTCTCCGTCATTTTGTCTTAGTTTTCTTTGATGATATCCTCATCTATAGCAAGACCTGGATGGAACATATTGCTCATATGGATTGAGTTCTCCATCTACTCTCTCAACACCAGTTGTTCCTAAAATAGTCTAAATGTGCTTTTGGCACCTCAGAAGTAGAGTACTTGGGTCATCTGGTTGGCAAGGACGATGTCAGGGTGGATCCTAAAAATATTGAAGCTATGCAAGACTGGACTCATGCAAAGACTCTCAAAATCTTGTGTGGATTTCTGGGCTTAACAGGTTATTTTTGCAAGTTTGTTAAGAATTACAGAAATATTGCAGCACCTCTCACTGCTCTCCCAAAAAGCAACTTTTTCACTTGGACTCCAGTTGTTGCTCAATATTTTCAAACCTTGAAGATGGCCATCTATACCACTCCAGTCCTGGCCCTTCCTAGTTTCACAAAGACCTTTGTCTTGGAATGTGATGCTTCAAGGAAAGGAATTGGTGTTGTCCTTATGCAAGAGGGTTGGCCTTTGGCCTTTACCAGCAAGCAACTATCTGAAATAAATCTGGGAAAATCTATCTACGAAAAGGAAATGTTGGATATTTTGTATGTCGTTGATTTGTGGCACGCTTATCTATTGGGGCAATGCTTCCAAATTAAGACAGACCATCAAAGCCTCAAGTATTTTTTGGAACAACGCATTTCCTCCCCAGAGAAACAAAAATGGGTAACTAAGATATTTGGCTATGATTATGAGATCATTTACAAAAAAGGAAAAGAAAAAGTGGTTGCGGATGCACTTTCCCACAAATATGAATATGAAGGATCCCTTTTTTCTCTTTCCTTCATTGTACCATACTAGCTCCAAGCCGTTCGCCAGAAATGGCTATAAGATCCCAAAGTTCGCAGTTGATCCAACAATTGCAGTCTAGTGCTCCAGCTCCCCCAGGGTACTCTTGGCCGCTTCGATACAAAGGCCATTTGTATTTAAGTAAACAATCAAATCTTAAATCCATGGTACTTTTTGAGCTTCAGGATACACCGATATCAGGGCACTCAGGGTTCACCAAAACTTATGACAGGGTCAAACATTCTTTTTTCTGGGATGGTATGAAACAGGACATTCGTAATTTTGTCACCGAATGTGGTGTGTGTCAATGCAACAAGGGAGAAACAGTCAAATATCCAAGCACACTACAACCGCTCCCGATTCCACCTGCTATTTGGAAGGAGATCTCTATGGATTTTATTACAGGCTTACCCAAAATGGGAAATAAATCATTCATCATGGTGGTTGTTGATCACCTTTCCAAGTATGTTCATTTCTACACTCTTCAACACCCGTTTACAACATCCACGATGGCTCAAATTTTCATGGATCAGGTCTTCAAGCTTCATGGCATGCCACACTCTATTGTTTCTGATTGCAACCCAACTTTCACAAGCAATTTTTGGCAAGAACTGTTCAAGCTACAAGGCACCCAATTGCATCTCAGTACAACTTATCATCCCCAGACTGATGGTCAAACAAAAATTGTCAACAAGTGTTTGGAAACATATTTGAGGTGTTTTGCCTCCGAAAAGCAAAATCAGTGGGCTCAATGGTTATCCCTAGCTGAATGGTGGTACAACACATCATACCATACAGCTACACGCATGACTCCTTTTGAAGTGGTATATGGACAGAAGCCACTTTTAGTTCTCTCATACTTACCTGGTGTCTCAAAGGTCCAGGTGATTGACCAAACACTTACAATTTGAGAGGCTATTCTACGTACCCTCAAAGAGAATTTGGTCATGGCACAGAATCGCATGAAGCAACAAGCATATCAAGGTTGCTCTGAACACCAATTTGAAGAAGGGGATCAGGTGTTTCTTCGCCTGCAACCTTACAAGAAGAATTCCCTTAAGACCGAGCATTGTCAAAAGCTAGTGCCCAAATTTTATGGTCCTTATACAGTTCTCAAGCATGTGGGACAGGTGGCCTATCAGCTAGCTTTTCCTAGTCAGTCGAAGCTACATCCTATTTTTCATGTTTCCTACCTAAAGAAGGTGATCGAAACTAAGTGCCAAATTCAAACCAACCTTCCCAAGTTAGCCAAAGAAGGATCCATTTGGCTATAGCCACAAGAAGTTTTGGACTAGCGTGAGTGTCACCCACATCATTGAACCATCAAGGAAGTGTTAATCCAGTAGAAAGATACAACTCCAACAGATGCCACTTGGGAACCAGCTACCATTCTGCAACAATTTCCACATCTCAAGCCTTGAGGACAAGCTTGTTTTTAAGGGGGAGGACATGTTAGGGTCCTAACCCGCACATAGGTAGAACAATATATTCGGATGTAATAAAGGTCAATATTAATAAGGCCTTGCAATAAAATAGAATAAGTCGAATGTAAGAAGACCTAATAGAATCTTCCGCTTCGAGAAGGATATTCCTCTAGATGCTTCTTTTGATAGACATATTTAGTATAAATAGGAGTTGAGGGTATCAGAACCCTAGCTTGGATATTATTGTAATAGAGCTCTGCTCGACTGGAGGTTTCCCCCTCAAAGAGGCATGTGAACATTGCTCTCAGAATCAAAGTGTTATTTATGTTGTTATTCTTATATCATTTCAGTGTTATTGTGGTGATTATTTTGGTTATATTTTTGTTATTCTTCCATTTCTAGAATTTTATTTATGTTATGCATACTTTTTATATCTGGTATATTACATCCTCATTCGACCGACAAAAATCTTTTTGGTTGAATCAAACAGGAGAAATTTTGACTTGAGTATTTCGATTCTGGTCCACCCAACTTGCTTCATCCTTGACCCGACTTGTATTTCTCAATTTAAGTTTGCTTCGACTTCAACCTTTAGGTTACTTCATTCTTGGACCGACTTGACTAAGAAGACAAGTGACTTGAGAGATTCGACTTTGGTGGTCTCGAACTGCTTTGGCCAACCTGAATTTCCCAACTCAATTTTCTTTCAACTTCGACCTTCGGGGTAATTTACTCCACTTCTACTCGGACCAACTTGACTTAGAATAAAACCGACTTGTGTAATTCGACTTTGGTCATTCTGATTTTCTTCAGTTTCAAATTTGACTTCCTATTCGATATTTAACTTCTTCTACTTATCTGACTTCAATCTTCGACTTATTTGACCTCTTCGATTTCGATCCCTGATTTCTTTGACTTCGACCTTCAACTTTTTCAACTTCTTCAACTTCTTGTTGAGATGATTATACCAAACTTCTTGACTTTGTGACTATATTGATGCACATACTAATATTATTTGACATCAATTCCAACACTATAACACCAAGTCCAACATTCTTATTTGTGATTTGTATGCATCCATATTGGATTCTCCATTTACCCTTTTTATCTGGACAATTTCTTCACGGTTTATTTTTATGCATGGATGTTAATGACACAATCCACCATAAACCATACTGCCATTACGGTGATTTCATCAACCTCATACAATATAGGATGAGTGCATTAGGGTCATACAATTTATTAGTCAATATTATCTTTCTACTGATATTCAAGTCAACTTCATAACATTATGTCGAATATTGACAATGCTTGACATTCAAGTCATCTTAATAACATTATGTCCAATATTGAAAATGCTTCTCAAACCAATCAATCAATGATACTTCACCTATCTATCAAGGTTGACATCAATGACAACCAAATTATCAACACATTCTTCACTATGATACCAATCAATTAGGCAATAGTTGTGATTGAAAATATAACCGACTCACAAACAACTAGATTGGTTGAAGTATGTCTAAGGTCTAGATTTTTTAGTTTCTAAGGTACAATTTATGAACAAACTTGTGGCATTGCAATGGGGTCTCCACTGTACCCTATTGTGATGAACCTTTTTATGGATCATTTTGAAGAAAAGGCTATTAGTTCCTCCCCCCTAAAAACTTATTTGTGGGTCATATATGTGGATGATACAAATGTCAAATAGCCTCATGGAAGGGAGAACCTAAATAATTCCGTGGAACGCCTGAATAGTCAATCAAAACATATCCAGTTCACTATGGAATTGGAAGACCATAATTCAATTCCTTTCCTGGATGTTCTCATTTCAAGAAAAGAGGATGTTTCCTTGGAACATCAGGTATTTCATAAGAAAACATACTCTAAACAATATTTTCATGCTGACTACCATCATTATTTTGATATAAAAAGGAAAAACTACCTAAAATATTTGATATCTGGAAGATTAATTAATCCGTGGAAGAGAAGAGGTCTGGATTTTTGGATTCTAATATGAATCAAGGTTCCACCTGTGGGTCAAGGTTCTAGTTGAACAATGAAATAAAATTAAATTTGGATGTAGGATAAACATGAAGTGAATAGGAAATGTATATAGTGATAAAATTAAACTCGTATTGGAGTTCAGGACAACTAAGGCTTAATTCTGAATGTTGAATTCAATGATGATCAAGATATGATAAGAGAGAAATCTGGTCAAGAGGAAGAAGATTAGGGTTTTCCCTATGCATTTCATAGTTGAAGCCGTTAGGTAAAGAAACATGGGGTTTCCCAATGCACACTTGAGGTTTCAATATATTTTCATCAATTGAAGGCCCATGCTCTTGTGTTTCTTGTGTTATGTGATCAAATACATCTGATCTTCTATTTTGACATGATTTTCTTGAAGACTTAAAATGACATAAGCATATGATAAAGAAAGTGACTCAGTAACCTTGTTACTGCAACCACATATAAATTAGATGAAGAATATAATTGACAAGTGAGATATTGAACATGAATATGAGGAAAGTAATTACAATATGCAAAGAAACAATATGACAACCCTCTTAAAATTTAAAAAATGAATCAAGATCCAAAACCCTAATCCCCTCAAGGTAGATTAAGAATAATCAATAGGCTCATAGTATTAGTGGATTAAGCATTAGAGATTAAATTTTAGTAGGGGGGGGAAATTAAATTTTCCTAGAATAGAAACATTTACTAGGAGTTGTTCCAGACACAATAGTTCCATTGAGAAGAATAAGGAAAGGTTTGTTGAAAAATGTTATTGTCAAAATATTGGAATTGACTATGATGATACCTTTGCACTTGTTACTCAATATACTACCATTAGATGTGTACTTTCCTTGACTAATTGTTCTAATTGGAGTCTTCACCAAATGGATGTGAAAATGACATTCTTGAATGGTGTTCTCTAGGAAGAAGTCTACATATGAAAACTGTAGGGGTTTGAAGTTGCTAGTAAAGAAGATCTTGCGTGGAGGTTGAAGAAAGCCCTTTTATGGTCTTAAGAAGGCTCATCAATGCTCATGTGTGGTATACTTAGATTGATGAGTGGTTCCATGGAAAAGGTGTAAATAAATCATCTATTAATGATAATATATATATTACATGGGATGGTGATAGCATTATGATTGTTGTTTTGTATGTAAATGATCTCATTCTGACATGAAATGATGATGAATTAATTCATTGGTTGAAGAATGAATTATATCAATAATTGAAGGATTTGGGTCCTCTTCACCACTTTCTTGGTTTGGAGGTGTGGTGGGATAAATATAAACTCATTTCGAATCAATCCAAGTATGTTTTGGAGATTTTGAAGTAGTTTAAAATCAAAGGTTGCAAACCTATTTCTATGCCCATGGATCCTTGTGTTAAGTTGAGAACCAATGACTTGAGTAAAAATGTGGATGCTAGATTGTATCACAAATTTATTGGTAACCTTATTTACTTGTGTAATATTTGTCTTGACTTATCATATGCAATAAATATGATAAGTCGGTTTATGGTAAAACCAAAGGAGGCTTATTGGCAGGCTAGTAAGAGAATTATTCATTATTTGAGTGGTATTGTTTCCTATGGTCCTAGTTATGAAAGAGGCAAAGATATTTATTTGCATGGCTATGTAGTTGTTGATTAGGCAGGTGATGTAAGCTATCGAAAGTCTACAATGAGTTATTATTTCTCACTAGGTTCTAGTATGTTTCTTGGAGTAGAAGCAATAAGCTTGTACTGCTTTGTCATCCATATAGGTTGAATGTATTGTTATTGCTAAAGGAAGTTATGAAGCAACATAGCTTAATAAATTGATTCTTGACCTTGGAGTGATGGAGAAGAATCCTACTCTTATTTATTTTGATAATTAGTTATGAGTGATGTTGGGAAGAAATACTTTGTTTCATGGTAGGTCAAAGAATATTGAGACCAAGTACCATTTCATTAGAGACTTGATCAACAAGAAGGAAATTTACATGGAGTATTGTTCTACTAAAGATAAAGTAGTTGTTATACTCACAAAATCCTTACCTAAGACAAAATTTGAAGATTCTAGGATTGGACTTGGTTTGTGTGTACCTAGCACTATCCTCAAGAGGGAGCATTATAAAATTTGATTCTATTGCTAGTTGGAGGATTTACTATTTTCAAGGGTATGTTATTGGTGTGTCCAATTGGTATTTCAAGTTTTCTATGTATATATGAAATTTATATGTAATGCACCTAGGGATAATAATATGGGGTACCTAAGGGGATAATGAATGTAATGTGGCCATGTGTTGGTACAGGGGCAGACCCAAGGTTCAATGCTTAACAGCGCACCAACAAAACCCTGACTACCGACCCTTTCAGCAACACTTTCGAAGCAAGCATAGTCTCACCCAAGGTAGAAGCAGGGGGGGTTACAGAATTCAAGTGTTTGTAACTAGGCTAGGACATGAATTTGTAGAGCACTTCACAGAATATTCTATTAATGCTTAGGAAGTGACATGAATTAGTTCATTAACCCTATTAACACTGCAGATCATGATCAAATATAGATCGATGCATTAACAACAAATGATTATATACCCTGAGCACTTAACACTTAGCACTTAGCACTATAAGTTAAATCTATCATTCATTTACCCTTAACATAAGTAAAGTACTTAAGCAACAAAAGATCTATCTATTACACATAAGAATCAAAGAACTAAGAAGATTCATAACATAAATAACACATCACAAAGAAAACCAGAGACACTAGATATATGTGGTTCACCCCAGAGTGGGGCTACATCCACAAACCACTTCACCTCTTTATTATTCACCAAAATTATACATTCAGTCACTCATGTGCACTAAACCACAAAGTTGAACTCTGCACTAGACATGATATCTATGCACTAAGCACTAGATCCTCCTTCCAAAACTAGGTCAATTACACAGAGCCAAAACATGTTCTCACGACACTTAGCACCTTCTACAAAATCACAGTCGAGCACCAAGCCTCAACTACATACATTCCTTTGCACAAAGCACTTATGTTCACACAAAACTACAATACTTCTACAATACATTCCTCTTTATTTATACTTTACAAACCCTTACAATAAGGCCTAAAAATGGGAAAACCCCATGGGATGACATCCTATAAACATGTTACAAAACCCTAGAGGACCCCTTATTGGGTCCACATAACCGTCAAAATCGGTGAGATCTACGATCTTAGCTCTTCCTGGGAGCTCCTTCTTCGACCAATGTGTTGATGTCCAAAAGTGGGCCAAACGTTACCAAAGTTTCCCCAAAACTTGGTTGAGGGCCAACATGCCCCCAACACTCACCCATGACTCGTCTCGAGTCACCCAAGTCCAGACAATGTTGTTTCGAAATCCTTGAGCTTAACTCAAGTTTCCTCGACTTGCTGCCTCGCCTGAGACTCCTACTTAGTGAGATCCTGAACTATCTTCTCTGCAACAGGCCCTTCCAGGCATTATTCTACCAATGCAACTACTTGATATAATTGTGAACCTTGGCCATCGATTTCCTTAAACATATTACATGATTTATCCTGCACAGGTTGTAACTTATGGGTTACTTCCATAACCTTACCCTAGAGGGCAATGATATGTTGTTGTAATGTGCATTGCTCCTGGGATCTCTTCATCCTTTCCACTACTGTGAGCATATTCATCTGTGCCTGTAATGAAAATTCTTGTTGTTTCACCTCCTCTAACTGTGCTTCTATCTTCTTTAGCTCTGGATCCTCAACGGGGTGTTCATATGTCTGGGCGCTTCTGTCACTCAACTGTTTACATGTTGAAGAGAGGGATTTTATGTTTTCTACTACGATTTTGGTGGCCTCCTCCCTCTAGTCCTACACCTCCTACAGGGTGCTCAACATTGTTTTGGCCTCCAGTTCAATTATCCTAGCCTGAAGTTGCTGGAGGGTCTCTGTGAGCTTCGCTACTTGAGCTTCAACTGACTCTTTATCCTCCTATGCCAAGCTTGGCACAGAGCGACATTCTTTACTTACTTCTTCTTTGACCATGGCCTGTTCTGCGAGCAACTATTCTTTTTCCCTCCGTAGCTGGGATTTTTCCTCCCGAAGCTTTGCCTGGAGCTATGCTTTCTCACTTTCATGGGCAGATACATTGTCCTACGTTGCTCGTAATTGTACTAGGACTTAATCCTCCTCCTTTTGTAAGGATTTTGTAGCCTTCTCCTTCTCTTCCTGAGCTCTCTGGAACCGAGATTATGTTGCATCCACAAGCCTTCTTAACTGGGTTGTTTTGTCCCCCAATTATGCGGTCTGTGATGAGGAAGGCACAGACGACACAGTAGGTACCTCGTGGACCAAGAGAACAACCTGTTGTACTTCCTTCAATTCTCTCTCAATCCTTTCATATAAATCCTTTTGTTTCACTCTGTATATCTGCAACATGTCCTCAAAGGCACCCTCCATAAATCCATAGACCAGAATGATGTCATCATCAGTGAGAGTGGCTTCCAACCGTGGCTTATTGGCATGTGTTTTATTTCTTTTTGAATGTTTCTTTGGAGAAACCTTCCTCTTCTATGGCGTCACTGTCCCAACAGAGGGATATTCAGGTGGTGTAGCTTCATCTCCTCCTTTCTCTTCTTATCCTTCATCTCATCCTCCATGTCCTTCTACTTCATCTTCTCCTTCTCCCGACGAGCCAAACCCGTTATCTCCAGAAGTTATGTCCTCTTCGTCAATTTCTATGTCCTGGACTTCATCCTGCTTTTTCTGCTTCTTCATCCCACTAGACTATCTGACATGTTCAAATCATGTAACTATGGGGCTTCCTATGGTGTCAGTGTTAGATAAATCTGCATCAACAACATGTATAAGAAATTCTTCTAGTCTTTCCTTTTTAATTTGCTCCATATCTTCATTCGTCAGCTTGTAGTATGACTACAATTCTTCCTGGTGCTCATATCTTCACGCAGTGATGTAAATGAAGTGGGGATCATTGCAGAACTTTGCTATGGGTTGGTACTGATGTAGGGTAAGTAGTGTCATATGAAGGAATGATTTAATGGTGACCTTCAACTACTAATAATATCCATGAAACACGACATTAGAGTGCCACCGCTTTGTAATGTCATTGGTATACCACAGGGTGGAAAAATGAGCGGCCAAGGGCTCCATAGGTTCAATCTCCAGAAAAGTGGCTCCTTTGGGAATATTCCAAGCCAAAAATATGATCAAGATGATCAACCAACTGTAATGAAATTCATATCCCAAGTCTTGGGCTTCACGACAATCCTTTTCTAATTCGTTGACGAGGTAGTTTGCCCAGTTCATCTGCATGCCCTCCACACACTTTCCTGCGAGGTCCACAACAAACCTGGTGACTTGTGTGGGGCTGTTCTTCCTCACTATATTGCCAACTAAGAGTTGGAAAAAAAGGCACGTTGCACCATCCTATATGGAGGCAGTACCTTGTAATCTCGCTTCCCCTTTTCTACCTCTCCATAGGCTTCTTTGATGCACTGTGCTAACGAACGGTCTAAGGCCTTCCTTGGTTAAATTTTTTGTTGGTCAAGACCCTTCACACTTAAACTTGTGATCCGATGGATCAATTCCAGATCCATAGTAATCCTTCTATTGATCCATAGGTATCCACCATGATAGCACGACAAAAGGATTTTAACGCAAGCGTTAACCTTCTGGTGGTGGATAAAATGTGGGATCTTCATCACGTTCAAGATGGTTGACTACACCAACCCCTTAATCCATGGCTACGAGGCGAGGTGATGTTTCTTCTTTATTGTCTTCATTAAGTAGTGGTGAGGAGATAACATGGCGTAGTTCTTCCAATATCCTAAGTTGAAGTCATTGTGCTTCAATAATGTGATCTGTCCTAACTGACTCCCGACTATGCGAATTCCTTTCAGAATGTATGTAGTGAACATGGAGTACTCAAAATCACAAGGGATATTGTCGTGGTTAACAATGCTATCCAGAGGCAAAACATAATCAGGTAGGATCGATAGGATATTCTTCACGTTAGCTACATCATCGTGGTGCTTACTTCGTTGTTTAGTTCCGGGGTTGATGCAGGTAGAACGACATCTATTCAAAGGGGAAGACTGCAGTCCCCTAGTCGACGACACCTGTATACCTTCAGATATCGGTCTGTCAACCATTATATTTTTAAGAACTTCCTTGACAAAATTCTCTAACTCGTTGGGTTCGCCCGACAATCTAGCTTTTAACAGACTTTGGGTAGACAAACAGACATGTGGGGTATACATCTAATAACAAAAAACAACTCAGTTTGACACTTGGACAATTCTATGCTTAGCTCAGTCACTCATGGGTAGTGAAAAGTGGTCCCAACGCAATGTCCAATGAGTTAAATAAGTGGGGCAGTCATGACGGATCCTCCAACAAACATGAAACTGCTTCCATTAATGTAAACCTATCCATTATGTCATGGTCTCAATGTCCAAAAGCAGACCATAAGCCCATAAATATGTTTCCTAATCATTCCAGAGTGTCATTCTAATGGTTGGGGTGCCTCCAATGGTCATATAACTTCGCCAAGGGTGAAGTCCAAATTTGCACGGATTTGTTGTTCCAGCAAGGCTCAAATTCTATGAACCTGCCTCATGTGAGGTTCCAATCTGTGAAATCTTCCATCTGGTTTATGTAACTTCTTGTAGCTTTTCCAACTTAGTCTTCTTTTTATTGAGCTTCCTTGCCTTCTTTCCTATGATATGAGTCTCTTTAACTATTTCTGGAATCCTCTTTCCATTTTTATTCTTATCTTCCCCTAGCGTAGTTAATATCACTGTTGAGGTACCCTCAAAGATTATGAAGTTAATATCCTTTTTCTTAACATTTCCTAAGTGGGCATACTTCTCTATTGGATAGATAGGTCCTTCAAACCTTCTTGCATTCTTTCAACCTTGATAGCTAATTATTTTTCTTTTTGTCCCACCTGCGTTATTAGTTTGCTCTATTGCTTCGACTTATCCTCTCGTTCTTTTATTAGTCAGTCTATTTTCCTAGCTATGAAATCCCTTAATTCTTGCTTTTTCTTTTCTATAGCTTCTTCCTCTACTTTCCTTCTGATTTGATCCTTCTCAATCCAATCCTTACCTAACAAATGTGGGAAAGGGGCATTGTCCCCAACAAACTTGATGACTTCAAATTCTTCTTCAGTTGATGTTCCATGAACAATAATAGGTACAGTAGTTACTCTTCCACATAAAGTTATCACATTTCCCTTAAACAAGCCTATTCTTCCTAAATAAGGTACCACAGTAAGCTTTCCAAAAACTTCCCAAGTTTCTTCTGTCATAATATTCACTTGCGTGTCTTCATCCAAGACTATGCAATCTATGTCGAAGTCTTTTATTCTTGCACTTATGCGATGTTTTGCTTTCAAGATTTCTGGTAAACTAACATCTTTATGAACATCCATCATTTCTTTCAGCTGTAATACGTAGTCTGAACTTCCTTTGACCCTTTCTCTTTATGAATTTCTAACATACCCTTAGTCTCTTGACTCTTTTCATAATTTTCTTGTCTTATGTTCATCCTTTAAACTTTATCAATAATCCTTGGACAATCCTCAACCTCATGACCAAGAACCTTACAACAAAGAAAACTAGGGCCTACTCCATGACATTCCTTAGCAAGATGTCCCGACCTTCTGCAATTATAACACAAAGTTAATCTCCTTTTTCTCTTAAATGTTCCCCAATCTTTTTTGTACTGTGCACTTCCCATAGGATCATAGTGATGGACCTGCAATCTGCAAAAATTCTTTCTAGGTTCCTGCATCCACTTATTAGTCCAATAATTTTTTCTATGCATAGGAATAACATATCTTTCTTCATTTCCATTAAGTTTACTCAAATAAAATATTTCTTTCAACTACGGCCTAGCCTTCATACTAGGACAGAATCTATTAAACATACTTAAATTCATTCTTTCAAAACAAAATTTTTAACTTATCTCTCTCTTGCCAAAGCACAAAGCTTACCTCTTTTAAGATCTTACCTCTTTTCTTCAGAACAACTTATTGTTGGGTATGTGTTATATTCTTTGCATGTGTGTGTGTGGGTGCATCATATTCAACAACTGTGTCTGATGATCCCTCGTAGTAGTGATCTATTTGCATTGTGTGCATCGGGTTCTTTCCTAGGGGGGTCCCGGGGGGCACAAATATGCCACCCCTAGTTATGCACAGTGCCCCCAATTTTTTTGGGGGGCAATTTTTTCTATTTTTAGAGGATTACTAAAAATAATCCCGGTTTTAGGGATTAGGGTTTTGGTATCTACGGAATACCTAAAAACATTGTATATATTGTATAGTGAATGGTGAAATTCGATATAATGAATATAATAAAGGTTTTCCCAGTTGAGGGTTTCCGGTATAAAATCTATGTGCACTCTGTGTATGAGCCATTGATTAATTTCTATTTTTCTTAAGAATCTATATGCATTGCTTTACTTCACAGGTTTAAAACTTACATGTGGTATCAGAGCTCATTTTTGGCTTCATAGGGATGCCTTTGTTGTTGAGAGTTTGGCTCGATATTGATAGATCAAGTTTATCTTGGGTTTGTGATAAACCTGGGTTTAGTGGGAGCTTTTGTAGTGGTGATTTGAGTGCGGAAAGAGGAATGGCGAGTTCTTCTAGAATCAAGATAGAGAAGTTCAACGGTAAAAAAATTGAGCTATGGAAGCTAAAGATGGGGGACCTTATTGTAGACAAAGAACAATGGATCACTGTGGATCTTGGAACACAACCTACTGGTACGCAGCCCACTGGCACACAGACAATTGGTACACAACCTACTAGTGCACAAACTACTAGTACACCACCTACTAGTATGTCGAAGGAAGATTGGGAGAAGTTGGACAGGAGAGAAAGGAGTACTATTCGACTCTACCTGGAAGATTCAGTGTTGTTGAATGTCTCAAGAGAATCTACAACCAAGGAACTATGGGATAAGTTGGGGAATTTGTATCAATCAAAGTCCCTAGTAAACAAGTTGTTTCTTCGAAAGAAGTTG
>SNQJ01S0004950.1:150851-171520 GCA_010110895.2 Picea sitchensis | reverse complement strand
AAGTTTTAGATATTGAATTTACTAACTAAAGAGGGATGAGTGACATACCATTTAAATGTCGCTTCCTCTCACCATCACCATCCTAGCTCCATTCCAACGCTCTTACAATGATGAACTTGCAAAAGAACACAACCAACCAAAGTGATAGTAATAGCATAAAATCAATACAAACCTATGTATGTGATCAAGGAATCATACAATAAAACACAACAAGCTTTATAGGAAAGAATCATATTACTGTATCATATTAAATGTGAAAGAGAGATTACAACCATGGCCTTGACATCGTAAGGTCCCTTCCAACTATCCTTTGTTCCCCACAAACTTCTTGCTCCAAGGATTCTAAGACCATGGATCTGATAGCTACTCACAATCTATCTTGACAAAGCAAATCTCAAAGCTACTTTAACAAAGCTAACAATTCCAAGCCAAATCCAACTTAGCCAATCCCAAAAGCTCCATGCTAACTTTTTCCATGAGAGCTCCTCTCCTTTTATAATTTTAAGAGGATAAGGTGAGGAGGTTAGGATGATCCCACTAAATCATGAAAGCGAGTATGATCCAAACCATTCGGATGCCACCTCACCATGGAAGTTTCTCCTTCTAGAAGATTCGAAAAAACGCTCGTTTTTTTGACGTGTAAGAATTCTTGCACCCTGCCTATAGAGAAACATGTGAACCTCTCGCAACCCAGCTATGGTGCAACCTGTGAGAATCAGGCATTCTCGCACCCTTCCTATAGAGAAACTTATGAACTTCCTTTTTATGGGGTTTTTACAGAGGAAAAAGCAACTTCTTTTCTTAGGAAAAGTTCTTCTCCCTTCTCTCTTCAGGAACTCAGGCCACTGACTGCTCTGAAGGAAATAGATAGGTTTACATCATTAACAGTCATAAGGATGACGAGAAAAATGTGTAACAAACCTCTATCCTGGAAAACCTTCATTTGGGCCCTCAAAATGGCCCCGGAAGTTAAAAACTGGTAAAAATAGTATATTGCCAAAATTGCCAGAAAATGGTTTTGAGTCAGTCGTAAAAGGTGGGTGGCTACCGATATCCACTTGGATTAATCCTCCCTCCTTAGGAAGCAATGGTCTCCATTGCATTGATTTCCCAGGGGAGAGGGAAAAGCGTTTGCTAAATCTGCATCTTGGTGAGCTTCTTGCCTTGTTGGAGATGTCGCATTGCTCAGTTTGTGGAAGTCTCTCACGAACCTCTTGAGGTTGAGGTTGTTCAACAAGTCAATCTACATGAGGGGATGGTGTGCAAAAGGAATATTTGCACTTTGTTGCAACCATGTCGACCTCCTTCTGTTGGATAGAAGGTGCTCGGGGCGAGGTTGTAGTGGTTCAAATGTACTTATGTTCCCCTTTTGAACAGATTGTGAAGAAGCTGAATTTTGCAGTATGATATACTACCTTGCGGCACTTTTTTGGTGGAACAATAGTTGGAACTACCTCTAGTATTCTATAGATATGACCCCCCAAAATAACAATGACACTATGGGGTGGAGACTCAGAAACATCATGGTGCTTCTACATTTATGGTTGGCCAAAGAGAACATCACACCCATCGAGTGTGGAAACATCACATAATACCTCATCCTTGAAGGGCTAGATGCCATATGACAATCGACATTGCTAGCTGACACGGAGATCTCATCCTTGGCGAAGCCACCCGATGTTGTATGGCTGTAGGTGTGGTGTTGTCTAAAATCCCAAGTGTTTGACGACCTTTGTTGAGATGATGTTCTTTTGGCTTCCGCTATCAAAAATAAAATGCAGTAGGGCCCCCTTCACCCACATCTGTGAATGAAAAAGGCGGTCCCCCTCTTCGGGATCTGTTGGCTCTTCTGGTTGAATTGCCATGGTGGTGACAATAGTAGTGGGGTTTGCATCAAAGATCTGTCCTTTACCGGTATTTTCATAATCAGATTCTAAATCAGGGTTCGGCTTCTTGTCTTTGATGTTGACCACCAATGATTGTTTTGAGCGACATTCATCGGTGTTGTGCTAGGGGATTTTGTGGAAATCACACCATTTTCTAGTGTCGTTCTTTGTCTTCCCGTGACCCTTCTTTTCCTGTGTCTTAGACTGGTTTTTGGGAGATTGTTTGTTAGGGTTTTCTTTGTCATACTTTGGTTGTTGCAAATTTACAGATCCAAAATCCCCTTTGTTCTAGTGCTTAAATTTCTGCTCTATTTTAACAACATATCGATAAGCAACACTAAGTGATGAGATGTCCAGAAAATCCATTTCAGTCTAGATGTATCTTTGTAGAGCCCCACAGTATTTAAGAACCAAATGTCACTCAGAGTCTTTGATACCCGGCTTGGTGTGAAAGGTATGGAAGGTATTGGTGAACTCTGGAACTACCTGGCCCCTCTCTTGTCCCAGTGTGGTCCATCTCATGTACTGGTCCTCATAGTTTCCAATAGGGTAATATTGTTCCTTTACTGCATCCACAAAAAAATCCTAAGTGGGATCGGCCCCATATATTCAAGAATCCTCTTTGGAACTCTTCTCCCAATAAGTTTCCCATCAATGTTTGACATGGGGGAGATATTTAAGGAGTGCAAAGGTGATATTTTCTTTGTCAAAAAATTTGTGAACAGAGAAATAACCTTCTAGCAGATTTAACCATTTGTCTAGGGCTTCTACATCTATTTGTCATTTAAATACAGGAATATCAAAATTAACTTGTACCTTGAAAGGAGAGGTGCCTCCAAAGTGGTTGCTTGATGAAGATGTGGTTGTTGCTATCGGAAAGCATTGAAGGATGTGGGAAAAATTCTCCATCATTTCGTTCCTCTGTCACGTGAGAGCTTGCTAAAGCTACAGACAAATAGGATCGTCTTCTCTATCATTTTCTGTTTTCTTCCACCATTGAGGATTTCTTGGGTGTGCAATAGCGATTGTCCTAAAGAGAGACAAGCTTGAGACCCAACTTGCGATATGCAGACCTCATCGGGGACATGCATTGAAAAAAATGATCAAGAACAACCTTCTCTGATACCACTGATCCAGATTATTTTCGGCACGAAATCAGATCGGAGATATAATAAAGAAATGCACAGAGATATTGCAGATATTCAATAATATAAAAAAAATATATCATATATGCAACCATAAACATAGAGATACAATAATACATGATTTCTGTTAATGAAAGAAATGTACAAATACTGTAAAAATACAGAGTGAATGACTTGCTAGAATGGTGGCAGATTGTCACTGAGAAGAGATGTGATGTCTACTCGCATTTGCAAGAAGATGATTAGAATGAGGCTCTGAAGGCCTTTTTAAAATCAACCAGAATTCCCAAAACCCTAGACATCCAAAAACCTAACCCTAGGAGATGAAGCGCCAAAAGTCATGTGGGCCCCGTTTGGGTAATTGAGTACATCAATTTCCCAAGGTCGTAACTTTTGCATACGATCTCTGTTTTAGGCGTGTAATATCTCGTTGGAAAGGTATCATTGAGAAGATTCATTTTGGGGGATAAATCAGTCCCGTAGTTATCATTGAGAACCTATATCTTTAAAAACCTTCACTTGGGCCTTCAAAATGGCCCCAAAAGTTAAAAACTGCTAAAAATAGTAAATTGCCAGAAAACTATTTTGAGCCAGTCGGAAAAGGTGGGTGGCCACCAATATCCATCTGGATCAATTATCCCTCCTTATGAAGCAATGGTATCCATTGTGTTGAGTTTCCAGGGGAGAGGGAAAATCATTTGTTGAATATGCATCTTGGTGAGTTGCTTGCCTTGTTGGAGACGTCACGCTGCTCAGTTTGTGGAAGTCTGTCATGAACCTGTTGAGGCTGAGGTTGTTCAAAAATTCAAGCTACATGATAGGACAATGTGAAAAATGAATATTTGATCTTTGTTGCAACCTTGTCGACCTCATTTTGTTGGATGGAAGGTGCTTGGGGTGAGGTTGTAGTGGTTCCAATGTCCTTCTGTTCCCCTTTTGAATAGATTATGAAGAAGCTAAATTTTGCAGTATGAGATACTACCATGCAGGACTTTTTTGGTGGAACAATAGTCAGAACTACCTCTGGTAGTCTATAGAGATGACCCCCCAAAGTAAAAATGACAGTACGGGGTCGAGACTCATAACCAGCATGGAAATTCCACATATATGGCTGGCCCAACAAAACATCACAGACATCCAGTGGGAAACATAACATAATGCCTCATCCTTGAAGGGTTGGATGTCATATGACAATCGACATTGTTGGCTGACACAAAGATCTCTTCCTCGGCGAAGCCACCCGATGTTGTATGGTTGCGGGTGTGGTGTTGTCGACAATCCCAACTGTTTGATGACCTCTTATGAGATGAGGTTCTTCTGGCTTCTGCTATCAACAATAAAATGCAACAGAGTCCCCTTCACCCACATCTGTGAATGAAAAATGAGCTCCCCCTCTTCGGGATATGTTGGTTCTTCTGGTTGAATTGCTGCGGTTGAGACAATAGCAGTGGGATCTACATCAATGATATGTCCTTTACCAATATTTTCATAATCTGATTCTGAATCAGGGTTCGGCTCCTTATCTTTGATCTCGGCCTCTAATGACTATTTTGAGCAACATTCATTGGTGTTGTGCCAGGGGATTTTATGGAAATTGCACCATTTTCTGGTGTTCTTCTTTGTCTTCTCGTGACCCTTCTTTTCCCGTGTCTTGCATTGGTTTTCGAGAGACTGTTTGTTAGGGTTGTCTTTGTCATACTTTGGTTTTTGCAGATTTAAAGATATGAAATCTCATTTTTTTTGGCGCTTAAATTCCTGCTCGATTTTAACAACATATCGATAAGCAACACAGAGTGATGAGATGTCCAGAAAATCCATTTCAGTATGGATGTATCTGTGTAGAGCCCCATGGTATTTCAGAACCAAATGTTGCTTGGATTCTTTGATACCTAGCTTGGTGTGCAAGGTATGAAAGGTATTAGTGAACTCCAAAACTGCCTGGCCCCTCTCTTTGGTCCATCTCATGTACTGGTCCTCATAGTTTCCAACAAGGTAATATTGTTCCTTTACTGCATCCACAAAAAACTCCCAAGTGGGATCGACCCCATATATTTCAGACTCCTATGTGGAACTCTGCTCCTAATAAGTTTCCCACCAATGTTTGACATGGGGGAGAGATTTAAGGAGTGTGAAGGTGATCTTTTCTTTGTCAGAAAATTTGTGAACAGAGAAATAACCTTCTAGCAAATTTAACCATTTGTCTAGGGCTTCTGCATCTATCTGTCCTTCAAATACAGGAATATCAAAATTAACTTGTACCTTGAAAGGTGAGGTGCCTCCAAAGTGATCTCTTGATGAAGATGTGCCTGTTTCTATCGGCAAGCATTGAAGGATGTGGGAAAAATTCTCCATCATTTTGTCCCTTTGTCGCATGAGAGCTTGCTCAAGCAACAGACTAATAGGATCGTTTGCTCCATCATTTTTTCTTTTCTTCCGCCATTGAGGGTTTCTTGGGTGTGTGAGAGAAATTTTCCTCAACAGATACAAGCTTGAGACCAAACTTTCTATAAGCATACCTCGTCGGGGACATGCACTAAAAAAATGATTAAGAACAACCTGCTCTGATACCACTGATCTGGATTATTTTCGGCACAAAATGAGATCAGAGATATAATAAAGAAATGCACAGAGATATCATAGATATTCAATAATATAAAAAAAATATATCAGAGATGCAACCATAAACTCAGAGATACAGTAATACATGATTTCTATTAATGATAGAAATGTACAGAGACTGTAAAAATACAGAGTGAAAGACTTGCTAGAATGGTGGTAGCTTATCTCCAAGAAGAGATGTGACGGCGACTCGCATTCGCAAGAAGATGATTAAAATGAGGCTATGAAGGCATTTTTAAAATAAAATGGAATGCCAAAAACCATAGACATTCAAAAACCTAACCCTAGGAGATGAAGCGCCAAAAGTCATGTGGGCCCCGTTTGGGTAAGTGAGTACATCAACTTCCCACAGTCATAACTTTTGCATACGATCTCTGTTTTAGGCATGTGATAGCTTGTTGGAAAGGTATAATTGAGGAGATTAATTTTGGAGGATAAATAATGCATTTTAATATCATTAAGAAACTCAATAGTTAAAATCATTCATTTGGAACCTCAAAATGGCCTCAGAAGTTAAAAACTGCTAAAAATAGTAAATTGCCAAAATTGCCAGAAAATATTTTTGAGCCAGTCGAAAAAGGTGGGTGGCCACCGATATCCACCTAGATCAATTCTCCCTCCTTAGGAATCAATGGTATCCATTGCGTTGAGTTCTCGGGGGAGAGGTAAAAGCGTTTGTTGAATCTGTATCTTAGTGAGTTGCTTGTCTTGTTGGAGACGTCGCGCTGCTCAGTTTGTGGAAGTCTTTCACAAACTTGTTGAGGTTGATGCTTTTCAACAAGTCGAGCTACATGAGGGGATGGTGTGAAAAAGGAATCTTTGCACTTTTTTGTAACCTAGTTGACCTCCTTCTTTTGGATAGAAGGTGCTTCGGGTGAGGTTGTAGTGGTTCCAATGTCCTTTTGGTCCCCTTTTGAACAGATTGTTAAGAAGATGAATTTTTCAGTATCAAATACTACCTTGTGGCAGTCTTTTGGTGGAACAATAGTCAGAGCTACCTCTGGTATTCTATAGAGATGACCCCCCAAAGTAACAATGACACTACGGGGTCGAGACTCATAAACAACAAGGTGCTTCCACATATATTGTTGGCCCAAGTGAACATCACAGACATCCAGTGGGTAAACATCACATAATAACTCGTCCTTGAAGGGTTGGATGTTGTATGAGAATCAAAATTGCTGGCTGAAACGAGGATCTTGTCATTGGCGAAGCCACCCGATGTTGTATGGTTGTGGGTGTGGTGTTGTCGACAAGCCCAATTGTTTGATGACCTCTCCTAAGATGAGGTTCTTCTAGCTTCTGCTATAAACAATAAAATACAGTGGGGTCCCCTTCACCCACATATGTGAATGAAAAAGGAACTCCCCCTCTTCTGGATTTGGTGGTTCTTCTGGTTGAAAAAGACAATATCAGTGGGGTCTACGTTAATGACCTATCCTTTACATGTATTTTCATAATTGGATTCTGAATCAGGGTTCGGCTCCTTGTCTTTGATCTCGGACACCAATGACTATTTTGAGCTACATTCATCGGTGTTTTTCCAGGGGATTTTGTGGAAATCGCACCATTTTCTAGTGTCCTTCTTTGTCTTCCCGTGACCCTTCTTTTCCTGTGTCTTGGACTGGTTTTTGAGAGACTATTTGTTAGGGTTTTCTTTTTCATACTTTGGTTGTTGTGGATTTACATATATGAAATCCCATTTGTTCTAGTGCTTAAGTTTCTGCTCGATTTTAACAACATATCGATAAGCAACACCGAATGATGAGATGTCCATAAAATCCATTTCAGTTTGGATGTATCTGTGTAGAACCCCACGGTATTTCATAACCAAATGTCGCTCAGAGTCTTTGATACCTAGCTTGGTGTGCAAGGTATCGAAGGTATTGGTGAACTCGGGAACTGCCTAGCCCCTCTCTTGTCGCAGTGTGGTCCATCTCATGTACTAGTCCTCATAGTTTCCAACATGGTAATACTATTCCTTTACCGCATCCACAAAAAAATCCCAAGTGGGATCGGCCCCATATATTTCAGACTCCTCTATGGAACTCTACTCCCAATAAGTTTCCCACCAATGTTTGACATGGGGGAGAGATTTAAGGAGTGCAAAGGTGATCTTTTCTTTGTCGAAAAATTTGTGAACAAAGAAATAATCTTCTAGCAAATTTAACCATTTGTCTAGTGCTTCTGCATCTATCTGTCCTTCAAATATACGAATATCAAAATTAACTTGTACCTTGAAAGGCGAGGTGCCTCCAAATTTTCCACTTGATGAAGATGCACATGTTTCTATTAGAAGGCATTGACGGATGTGGGAAAAATTCTCCATTATTTCATCCCTCTATCGCGTGAGAGCTTTCTCAAGCAGCAGACTGATAGGATCGTCTGCTCTATCATTTTTTCTTTTCTTCCGCCATTAAGGGTTTCTTGTTTTTGCAAGAGAGATTTTCATTAAGAGAGACAAGCTTGAGACCCAAATTTCTATGCGCAGACCTCGTTGGGGACATGCACTGAAAAAAATGATCAAGAACAACCTACTTTGATACCACTGATTTGGATTATTTTCGACACGGAATGAGATCGGAGATATAATAAAGAAATGCACAGAGATATTGCAGATATTCAATAATATAATAGAAATATATCAGAGATGCAACCATAAACACAGAGATACAGTAATACAGTATTTCTATTAATGAAAGAAATGTACAGAGATTGTAAAAATATAGAGTGAAAGACTCGCTAGAATGGTGGCAGCTTATCTCGGAGAAGAGATGTGATGGCTACTCGCATTCGCAAGAAAATGATTACAATGAGGCTCTGAAGGCCTTTTTAAAATAGACTGGAATGTCAAAAACCCTATACATCCAAAAACCTAACCCTACGAGATGAAGCACCAAAAGTCATGTGGGTCCCGTTTGGGTAAGTGAGTACATCAACTTCCTGGGGTCGTAACTTTTGCATACGATCTCCGTTTTAGGCATGTGATAGCTTGTTGGAAAGGTATCATCGAGGAAATTAATTTTTGGGTCTCAATCATGCCTTTCTCTATTTTCAAGAAACTCTATCTCAAAAAAAATTCATTTGGGCCCTCAAAATGGCCCCAGAAGTTAAAAACTACTAAAAATAGTAAAATGCCAAAATTGCCAGAAAACTGTTTTGAGCTAGTTGGAAAAGGTGGGTGGCCACTTATATCCACCTGGATCAATCCTCACTCCTTAGGAATCAATGGTATCCATTTTTTTGAGTTCCTGGGGGAGAGGGAAATTCATTTGTTGAATCTTCATCTTCGTGAGCTATTGCCTTGTTGGAGAGGTCGTGTTGTTCAGTTTGTGGAAGTCTGTCATGAACCTGTTGAGGCTGAGGTTGTTCAACAAGTCAATATACATGAGGGAATGGTGTGCAAAAGGAATATTTTCACTTTGTTGCAACCTTGTCGACCTCCTTCTATTGGATATAAGGTTCTTGGGGCAAGGTTGTAGTGGTTCCAATGTCCTTTTGTTCCCCTTTTGAACAGATTGTGAAGAAGCTGAATTTTGCATTATGAGATACTACCTTGTGACACTTTTTTAGTGGAACAATAGTCGGAACTACCTATGGTATTCTATAGACATGACCCCCTAAAGTAACAATGACACTATGGGATCGAGACTCATAAATAACATGGCGCTTCCACATATAAGGCTGGCCCAAGAGAACATCACAAACCTCCAGTGGGGAAAAATCACATAATACCTCTTCCTTGAAGGGACGGATGCCATATGACAATCAACATTGCTGGCTGACATGAAGATCTCATCCTTGGTGAAGCCACCTTATGTTGTATGGATATGGGTGTGGTGTTGTTGACAATCCCAACTATTTGATGACCTCTGCTAAGATGAGGTTCTTCTAGCTTTCGCTATCAACAATAAAATGTGGTGGGGTCCCCTTCACCCACATCTATGAATGAAAAAGGCACTCCCCCTCTTCGGGATATATTGGTTCTTCTGGTTGAATTGTTGTGGTTGTGACAATAGCAGTGGGGTCTGTGTCAATGATCTGTCATTTACCAGTATTTTCATAATCGGATTCTAAATCAGGGTTCAACTCCTTGTCTTTGATCTTGGCCACCAATGACTATTTTGAGCGACATTCTTCGGTGTTGTGCCAAAGGATTTTGTGGAAATAACACCATTCTCCGATGTCCTTCTTTGTCTTCCCATGACCCTTCTTTTCCTATGTCTTGGACTAGATTTCGGGAGACTATTTGTTAGGGTTGTCTTTGTCATACTTTGGTTGTTGCGGATTTACAGATCCAAAATCCTATTTGTTTTGGGGCTTAAATTTTTTCTTGATTTTAACAACATATCTATCAGCAACACCAAGTGATGAGGCGTCAAGAAAATCCATTTTAGTCTGGATGTATCTTTGTAGAGCCCCACGGTATTTCAAAACCAAGTGTCACTCAGAGTCTTTGATACCTAGCTTACTGCATAAGGTATGGAAGGTATTGGTGAACTCTGGAACTACCTGGCCCCTCTCTTGTCGTAGTGTGGTCCATCTCATGTACTGGTCCTCATAGTTTCCAACAGGGTAATATTGTTCCTTTACCGCATCCACAAAAAAATCCCAAGTAGGATCGACCCCATATATTTATGACTCTTTTGTGGAACTCTTCTCCCAATAAGTTTCCCACCAATGTTTTTCATGGGGGAGAGATTTAAGGAGTGAGAAGGTGATATTTTCTTTGTTGAAAAAATTGTGAACAGAGAAATAACCTTCTAGCAGATTTAACAATTTTTCTAGGACTTTTACATCTATTTGTCCTTCAAATACAGGAATATCAAAATTAACTTGTACCTTGAAAGGAAAAGTGCCTCAAAAGTGGTCGCTTGATGAAGATGTGCCTATTGCTATCGGCAGGCGTTGAAGGATGTGGGAAAAAATCTCCATCATTTCGTCCCTCTTTCACGTGAGAGCTTGCTCAAGCAATAGACTGATAGGATCGTATGCTCCATCATTTTTTCTTTTCTTCCACCATTGGGGGTTTCTTGGGTGTGAAAGAGATATTGTCCTCAAGAGAGACAAGATCGATACCCAAATTGCTATACACAGACCTCGTCGGGGACATGCACTGAAAAAAATGATCAAGAACAACCTGCTATGATACCACTGATCTGGATTATTTTCGGCACGAAATGAGATCGGAGATATAATAAATAAATGTACAGAAATATTGTAGATATTCAATAATATAATAGAAATATATCAGAGATGCAACCATAAACACAGAGATATAGTAATACACGATTTCTATTAATGAAAGAAATGTACAAAGACTACAAAAATACAGAGTGAAAGACTCGCTAGAATGGTGGCAGCTTATCACTCAGAAGAGATGTAATGGCTACCTAAATTCGCAAGAAGATGATCAAAATGAGGCTTTGAAGGCCTTTTTAAAATAAAACATAGTGCCAAAATCCATAGACATCCAAAAATCTAACCCTAGGAGATGAAGTGCCAAAAGTCATGTGGGCCTCGTTTGGGTAAGTGAGTACATCAACTTCCCGGGGTTGTAACTTTTGCATACGATATCCGTTTTAGGCGTTTGATAGCTCGTTGGAAAGGTATCATCAAGGAGATTAATTTTGGGGGATCAATTATGCCTTTGTATATCATTGAAAACCTATATCATGAAAAACCTTCATTTGGGCCCTGAAAATGGTCCCGAAAGTTAAACACTACTAAAAATAGTAAATTGCCAAAATTGCCAGAAAACTGTTTTGAGCCAGTCGAAAAAGGTCGGTGGCCACCAATATCCACCTGGATCAATCCTCCCTCCTTAGGAAGCAATGGTGTCCATTGTGTTGAGTTCCCGAGGGATTGGGAAAAGCATTTGCTGAATATGCATCTTGGTGAGTTGGTTGCCTTGTTGGAGACGTCACGCTACTCAGTTTGTGGAAGTCTGTCACGAACCTGTTGAGGCTGAGGCTGTTCAAAAAGTCATGCTACATGAGGGGAAGGTGTGAAAAAGGAATCTTTGCACTTTTTTGCAACCTTGTTGACCTCCTTCTGTTGGATAGAAGGTACTTGGGGTGAGGTTGTAGTGAATCCAATGTCCTTCTGTTCCCCTTTTGAATAGATTGTAAAGAAGCTAAATTTTGCAGTATGAGATACTACCTTGCGGCACTTTTTTGGTGGAACAATAGTTGGAACTATCTCTGGTATTCTACAGATATGACCCCCCAAAGTAACAATGACAGTACGAGGTTGAGACTCATAAAAAACATAGCGCTTCCACATATATGGCTGGCCCAAGAGAACATCATAGACATCCAGTGGAGCAACATCACATAATACCTCATCCTTGAAGGGTTGTATGCCATATGACAATTGGCATTGCTAGCTGACACAGAGATCACATCCTTGGTGAAGCCGCTAGATGTTGTATGGTTGCAGGTGCGATGTTGTCAACAATCCCAACTGATTGATGACCTCTGCTGAGATGAGTTTCTTCTGGCTTGCACTATCAATAATAAAATGCAGTGGGGTCCCCTTCACCCACATATATGAATGAAAGAGGCACTCCCCCTCTTCAGGATCTATTGGTTCTTCTGGTTGAATTGCTACAGTTATGAAAATAGCAGTGGGGTCTGTATCAATGATCTGTCCTTTACCAGTATTTTCATAATCGGATTCTGATTCAGGGTTTGGCTCCTTGTCTTTGATCTTGTCCACCAATGACTATTTTGAGCAATATTCATCGGTGTTGTGCTAGGGGCTTTTGTGGAAATCGCACAATTTTCTAGTGTTCTTCTTTGTCTTCCCGTGACCCTTCTTTTCCTGTGTCTTGGACTATTTTTTGGGAGACTATTTGTTAGGGTTGTCTTTGTCATACTTTGGTTGTTGTGGATTTACAGATCTGAAATCCTGTTTGTTCTAGTGCTTAAATTTTTGCTTGATTTTAATAGCATATCGATGAGCAGCACTGAGTGATGAGATGTCCAGAAAATCCATTTCTGTATGGATGTATCTGTGTAGAGCCCCACAGTATTTCAGAACCAAATGTTGCTCAGAGTCTTTGATACCAAGCTTGGTGCACAAGGTATGGAAGGTATTGGTGAACTCCAGAACTTTCTGGCCCCTCTCTTTTTGTAGTGTGGTCCATCTCATGTACTGGTCCTCATAGTTTCCAACAGGGTAATATTGTTCCTTTACCGCATCCACAAAAAAATCCCAAGTGGGATCGACCCCATATATTTCAAACTCCTCTGTGGAAATCTGTTGCCAATAAGTTTCCCACCAATGTTTGACATGGGGGAGAGATTTAAGGAGTGTGAAGGTGATCTTTTCTTTGTCTAAAAATTTGTGACCAAAGAAATAACCTTCTAGCAGATTTAACCATTTGTCTAGGGCTTTTGCATCTATCTGTTCTTCAAATGTAGGAATATCAAAATTAACTTGTACCTTGAAAGCATAGGCGCCTCCAAAGTGGCAGCTTGATGAATATGCACCTATTTCTATTGGTAGGCATTGAAGGATGTGGGAGAAATTCTCCATCATTTCATCCCTCTGTCGCGTGAGAGATTGCTCAAGAAACAGACTGATAGGATCGTCTGCTTTGTCATTTTTTCTTATCTTCCACCATTGAGGGTTTCTTGGGTGTACGATAGCGATTTACCTCAAGAGAGACAAGATCGAGACCCAACTTTCTATACGCAGACCTCGCTGGGGACATGCACTGAAAAAAATGATCAAGAACAACCTACTCTGATACCACTGATCCATATTATTTTTGGCATGAAATGAGATCGGAGATATAATAAATAAATGCACAGATATATCATAGATATTCAATAATATAACATAAATATATCAGAGATGAAACCATAAACACATAGATACAATAATACACGATTTCTATTATTGAAAGAAATCTACAAAGACTATAAAAATACAGAGTGAAAGACTCGCTAGAATGGTGGCATCTTATCTCTGAGAAGAGATGTGACGGCTACTCACATTCACAAGAAGATGATTACAATGAGGCTCTGAAAGCATTTTTAAAATAAACCGGAATGCCAAAAACCCTAGACATCCAAAAACCTAACCCTAGGAGATGAAGTGCCAAAAGTCATGTGGGCCCCGTTTGGGTAAGTGAGTACATCAACTTCCCGGGGTCGTAACTTTTGCATACGATCTCCATCTTAGGTGTGTGATAGCTCGTTGGAAAGGTATCGTCAAGGAGATTAATTTTGGGGGATAAATCATGCCTTCATCTGTAATTTAGAACCTCGATATTGAAAAACCTTCATTTGGGCCCTCAAAATGGCCCCGGAAGTTAAAAACTGCTAAAAATAGTAAATTGCCAAAATTGCCAGAAAATTGTTTTGAGCCAGTCGAAAAAGGTGGGTAGCCACCGATATCCACTTGGATCAATCCTCCCTCATTAGGAAGCAATGGTCTCCATTGTGTTGATTTCTCGGGGGAGAGGGAAAAGCATTTGCTGAATCTGCATCTTGGTGAGCTTCTTGCCTTGTTGAAGATGTCACGTTGCTCAGTTTGTGAAAGTCTGTCACGAACCTGTTGAGGCTGAGGATGTTCAACAAGTCGAGATACATGAGGGGACATCGTGAAAAAGGAATCTTTGAACTTTTTTGCAACCTTGTCGACTTATGTTGCATATAACGTGCTTGGGGTGACGTTGTAGTGGTTCCAATGTCCTTCTGTTCCACTTTTGAATAGATTGTGAAGAAGCTAAATTTTGCTTTATGAGATACTACCTTGCCACACTTTTTTGGTGGAACAATAGTCGTAAATACCTCTGGTATTATACAAAGATCACCCCCCAAAGTAACAATGACACTATGGGGTTAAGACTCATAAACAACATGGCGCTTCCACATATATGGCTGGACCAAGAGACCATCACAGACATCCAGTGGGGAAACATCACATAATACCTTGTCGTTGAAAGGTTGGATGCTATATGACAATTGAAATTATTGTCTGACATGAAAATCTCTTCCTTAGCGAAGCCACGCGATGTTGTATGGCTACGGGTGTGGTGTTTTCGACAACCCCAACTATTTGACGACCTTTGCTGAGATGAGTTTCTTCTGGATTCCGCTATCAACAATAAAATGCAGCGGGGTCCCCCTCAACCACATATTTGAATTAAAAAGGTGCTCCCCCTCTTCAGGATCTGTTGGTTCTTTTGGTTGAATTGCTATGGTTGTGACAATAACAGTGAGGTTTGCGTCAACGATATGTTTTTTACAAGTATTTTCATAATTGGATTCTGAATCAGGGTTTGGCTCCTTGTCTTTGATCTCGACCACTAATGACTATTTTGAGTGACATTCATTGGTGTTGTGCTAGGCGATTTTTTGGAAATTGCACCATTTTTTGGTGTCCCTCTTTGTCTTCTTGTGACCCTTCTTTTCCTGTGTCTTGGACTGGTTTTCGAGAGACTATTTTTTAGGGTTGTCTTTGTCATACTTTGGTTGTTGTGGATTTACAAATCCAAAATCCCGTTTGTTCTAGTGATTAAATTTCTACTCGATTTTAATAGCATATCAATAAGCAACACCGAGTGATGAGATGTCCAAAAAATCCATTTCAGTCTGGATGTATCCGTGTAGAGGCACACGATATTTCAGAACCAAATGTCGCTCAGAGTCTTTGATACCCATCTTGGTGCACATGGTATGGAAGGTATTGGTGAACTCTGGAACCGTCTGGCCCCTCTCTTGTTTCAGTGTGGTCCATCTCATGTACTGGTCCTTGTAGTTTCCAATAGGGTAATACTATTCCTTTACCGCATCCACAAAAAAATCCCAAGTGTGTTGGGCCCCATATATTTCAGACTCCTTTGTGGAACTCTACTCCCAATAAGTTTCCCACCAATGTTTAACATGGGGGAGATATTTAAGGAGTGTGAAGGTGATCTTTTCTTTGTCAAAATTTTTTTGAACAGAGAAATAACCTTCTAGCAGATTTAACCATTTGTCTATGGCTTCTATATCTATCTTTCCTTCAAATACAGGAATATCAAAATTAACTTGTACCTTGAAAGGTGAGGTGCCTCCAAAGTGGTCTCTTGATGAATATGTGTCTGTTTCTATCGGCAGGCATTGAAGGATGTGGGAAAAATTCTCCATCATTTCGTCCCTCTGTCACGTGAAAGCTTGCTTAAGCAACTGACTGATAGGATCGTCTGCTCCATCATTTTTTCTTTTCTTCTTCCATTAAGGGTTTCTTGGGTGTGCGAGAGTGATTTTCCTCAAGAGAGACAAGCTCAATACCCAAATTTCTATATGCAGACCTCGTCGATGACATGCACTGAAAAAAATGATCAAGAACAACCTGCTTTGATACCACTGATCTGAATTATTTTCAGCACGAAATGAGATCGGAGATATAATAAAGAAATGCATAGAGATATCACAGATATTCAATAATATTACAAAAATATATCAGAGATGCAACCATAAACACAGATATACAGTAATACACAATTTCTATTAATGAACGAAATGTACAGAGACTGTAAAAATATAGAGTGAAAGACTCACTAGAATGGTGGCAACTTATCTTTGAGAAGAGATGTGATGGCTACTTGCATTCGCAAGAAGATGATTACAATGAGGCTCTGAAGGCCTTTTTAAAATAAAATGGAATTCTAAAAACCCTAGACATCCAAAACCTAACCCTAGGAGATGAAGCGCTAAAAGTCATGTGGGCCCCGTTTGGGTAAGTGAGTACATCAACTTCCCGGGGTCGTAACTTTTGCATACGATCTCCGTTTTAGGCATGTGATATCTCGTTGGAATGGTATCATCGAGGAGATTAATTTTATAGGATCAATAATTCCTTCAAATATCATTGAGAACCTCTATCTCAAAAAAAAAAAATCATTTGGGCCCTTAAAATGGCCCCGAAAGTTAAAAACTGCTAAAAATAGTAAATTGCCAAAATTGCCAGAAAACTGTTTTGAGACAGTCGGAAAAGGTTGGTAGCCACTAATATCCACCTGGATCAATCCTCCCTCTATAGGAAGCAATGATCTCCATTGCGTTGAGTTCCCGGGGGAGAGGGAAAACCGTTTGCTGAATCTTCATCTTGGTGAGTTGCTTGCCTTGTTGGAGACGTCACGCTGCTCAGTTTGTGGAAGTCTGTCACAAACCATTTGAGGCTGAGATTGTTCAATAAGTTGAGCTACATGAGGGGATGGTGTGAAAAAGGAATATTTGCGCTATGTTGCAACCTTGTTGACCTCCTTCTGTTGGATAGAAGGTGCTTGGGGTGAGGTTGTAGTGGTTCCATTGTCCTTTTGTTCCCCTTTTGTACAGATTGCGAAGAAGCTGAATTTTACAGTATCAGATACTACCTTGCAGCACTTTTTTGGTGGAACAATCGTCGGAACTACCTATGGTATTCTATAGAGATGACCCCCCAAAGTAACAATGACACTACGGGGTAGAGACTCATAAACAACGTGGCACTTCCACATATATGGCTAGCCCAAGAGAACATCACAGATATCTAGTGGGGAAACATCACATAATACCTCATCATTGAAGGGCTAGATGTTGTATGACAATCGAAATTGTTGGCTAACACGAAGATCTCATCCTTGGCGAAGCCACCTGATGTTGTATGGCTACGGGTGTGGTGTTGTCGACAATCCCAACTATTTGATGACCTCTGTTGAGATGAGGTTCTTCTGGCTTCCACTATTAACGATAAAATGAAGTGGGGTCCCCTTCACCCACATATGTGAATGATAAAGTCACTACCCCTCTTCGAGATCTATTGGTTCTTCTAATTGAATTGTTGCGGTTGTGACAATAACAGTGGGGTATGCGTCAATGATCAGAGTTTGAATCAGGGTTTGGCTCCTTGTCCTTGATCTCAGCCACCGATGAGTATTTTAAGCGACATTAATTGGTGTTGTGCTAGGGGCATTTGTGGAAATCACACCATTTTCTGGTGTCCTTCTTTGTCTTCCCGTGACCCTTCTTTTCTTGCATCATAGAATGGTTTTCAGGAGACTATTTGTTAGGGTTGTCTTTTTCATACTTTGGTTGTTGCAGATATATAGATCCAAAATCCCATTTGTTCTAGTGCTTACATTTCTACTCGATTTTAACAGCATATTGATAAGCAACACCGAGTGATGAGATGTCCAGAAAATCCATTTCAGTCTGGATGTATCTGTGTAGAGCCCCACAGTTTTTCAGAACCAAGTTTCGCTCAGAGTCTTTGATTCCCAGCTTGGTGCACAAGGTATGGAACTACTTGGCCCCTCACTTGTCGCAGTGCGGTCCATTTCATGTACTAGTCCTCATAGTTTCCAATAGGGTAATATTGTTCCTTTACCGCATCCACAAAAAAATCCCAAGTGGGATTGGCCTCATATATTTCAGACTCATCTTTGGAACTTTGCTCCCAATAAGTTTCCCACCAATGTTTGACATGGGGGAGAGATTTAAGGAGTGCGAAGGTGATCTTTTCTCTGTTGGAAAATTTGTGAACAGAGAAATAACCTTCGAGCAGATTTAACCATTTGTCTAGAGCTTCTACATCTATCTGTCCTTCAAATATAGGAATATCAAAACTAACTTGTACCTTGAAAGGCAAGGTGCCTCCAATGTGGCCACCTGATGAAGATGCACCTATTTCTATCGGCAGGCGTTGAAGGATGTGGGAAACATTCTCCATCATTTCGTCCCTCTGTCGCGTGAGAGCTTGCTCAAGAAACAAACTGATAGGATTGTCTGCTCCGTAATTTTTTCTTTTCCTCCACTATTGAGGGTTTCTTGGGTGTGCAAGAGCAATTTTCCTCAAGAGAGACAATCTTGAGACCTAGAGTGCTATACGCAGACCTCGCCGGGGACATGCACTGAAAAAAATGATCAAGAACAGCCTGCTCTGATACCACTGATACGGATAATTTTCGGCACGAAATGAGGTCGGAGATATAATAAAGAAATGCACAGAGATATCGCAGATATTCAATAATATAACAGAAATATATCAAATATGTAACCATAAACACAGAGATACAGTAATACATGATTTCTATTAATGAAAGAAATGTACAGAGACTGTAAAACTACAGAGTGAAAGACTCGCTAGAATGGTGGCATCTTATCTTTGAGAAGAGATGTGACGGCTACTCGCATTCGCAAGAAGATGATTATAATGAGGCTCTGAAGGAATTTTTAAAATAAACAGGAATGCCAAAAACCCTAGACATCCAAAAACCTAACCCTAAGAGATGAAGCACCAAAAGTTATGTGGGCCCCGTTTGGGTAAGTGAGTACATCAACTTCCCGGGGTCGTAACTTTTGCATACGATCTCCGTTTTAGGCATGTGATAGCTTGTTGGAAAGGTATCGTCGAGGAGATTCATTTTTGGGGATAAATCATGCCTTTTTCTATCATTGAGAACCTTGATCTATAAAAACCTTCATTTGGGCCCTCAAAATGGACCGGTAAGTTAAAAACTGCTAAAAAGAGTAAATTGCCAAAATTGCCAGAAAATTGTTTTGAGCTAGTCAGAAAAGGTGGGTGGCTACCGATATCCACCTAGATTAATCCTCCCTCATTAGGAAGAAATGGTTTCCATTGCGTTGATTTGTCGTGCAAGTCTAGAGAGGGAAAAGCATTTGCAGAATCTGCATCTTGGTGAGTTGCTTGCCTTGTTGGAGACATCGCGCTGCTCATTTTGTGGAAGTTTTTCATGAACCTCTTGAGGTTGAGGATATTCAACAAATCGAGCTACATCAGGGGACAATGTGGAAAATGAATCTTTGCACTTTTTTGCAACCTTGTCAACCTCCTTCTATTGGATAGAAGGTGCTTGGGGCGAGGTTGTAGTGGTTCTAATGTCCTTTTGTTCCCCTTTTGAACAGATTGTGAAGAAGTTGAATTTTGTAGTATGAGATACTACCTTGTGACACTTTTTTGGTGGAACAATAGTCAGAAATACCTCTGGTATTCTATAGATATGACCCCCCAAAGTAACAATGACACTACGGGGTCAAGACTCATAAACTGCATGGCGCTTCGACATATACGGCTAGCCCAAGAGAACATCACAGACATCCAGTGGGGAAACATCACATAATACCTCATCCTTGAAAGGATGGATGTCGTATGACAATCGACATTACTGGCTGACACGGAGATCACGTCCTTGGCTAAGCCACCTGATGTTGTATGGCTACGGGTGTGGTGTTGTTGACAATCCCAATAGTTTGACGATGTCTGCTGAGATGAGGTTCTTCTGGCTTCCACTATCAACAACAAAATGCAGCGAGGTCCCCTTCACCCACATATGTTAATGAAAAAGGTGCTCGCCCTCTTTGAGATATGTTGGTTCTTCTGGTTGAATTATTGTGGTTGCGACAATAGCAGTGGGGTCTGCATCAATGGTCTATCCTTTACCAATATTTTCATAATTGGATTCTGAATCAGGGTTCGGCTCCTTGTGTTTGATCTTGACCACCAATGACTGTTCTGAGCGACATTCATCGGTGTTGTGCTAAGAGATTTTGTGGAAATCACACCATTTTACGGTGTCCTTCTTTGTCTTCCCGTGACCCTTCTTTTCCTGTGTCTTGGACTGGTTTTCAGAAGACTGTTTGTTAGGGTTGTCTTTGTCATACATTGGTTGTTGTAGATTTACAGATCCAAAATCCCGTTTGTTCTGGTGCTTAAATTTCTACTTGATTTTAACAACATATCGATAAGCAACACCGAGTGATGAGATGTCCAGAAAATCCATTTCAGTCTCGATGTATCTGTGTAGAGCCCCACAGTATTTTAGAACCAAATGTCACTCAGAATCTTTGATACCCATCTTGGTGTGCAAGGTATGGAAGGTATTGGTGAACTATCGAACTACCTGGCCCCTTTCTTGTCGCAGTGTGGTCCATCTCATGTAGTGGTCCTCATAGTTTCCAATAGGGTAATATTGTTCCTTTACTGCATCCACAAAAAAATCCCAAGTGGGATCAACCCCATA
>SNQJ01S0004950.1:102946-126881 GCA_010110895.2 Picea sitchensis | reverse complement strand
AAGGGGTTTATTTCTAAAGTTTTATGGTGGATTATCTCTTATATATTTTTAGTTTTACTACATTATATTATTGTGGAGTTTGTTGAATCTTGGTTGGATATGAGATATTCTCTCCAACAAATGTTTTTCCTATATTAGAATGCAGAATTGAGTTGTTGTTGGGTTGAAGTCTCAATGGGATAGTGTGTATATAATTAGTCAAAAAACTCTATGTATAAATTCATCTTGGGCTAAATGTAATAAATAATTCAATGTTGGTGTGTGTTATGATTGTGTTCATGTTAGATTCATTGTTGTGTTTCTTCTTCAATTAGTTTGTAGTAAATTTGTTATAGTAGTGTATTTGGTTTGAGAGTCAATCCTTAAAAGGATTGGGGATGAAACCATGAAATAGAAACTCTGTGTGTACATGTTTCCTATTAGAATTTGTATGTGCACACCTCTCACTCTCACACCAAATGTCTTACAAGGTGGAGTGTGACTAGTAGATAAATGGAATATGTTGCACCTATGATCTATAGTGAAACACAACCAACCCTCATTACTATATTTTAGTGATCATTTTCAACATCATTTGTTATCAATCAGTATTGAATTCCAACTACTTATAACACTTTTGTCTTCGCACCAAAAAAGTCCATCAAGGATGAGTTTGCATCCATATGCAACAAATTTGTTACAGCATGTGAATTTCTAGTATATGCTAAGTAATTCACACTTGAGTAGGTATGGTATAGTCATCCTCAGTTGTTAGAAATGACATTGAAATTATATGCATAAACATCAACAACCATCACTTATAGGGAGAACATTTCTATCTCTAGGAAATGGGGATCATTGTAAATCTAAGGGGGACTATTGATCCAGTCATCAACACGGATCATATTCATGATAGATATGGAACATACTTGATTCCAACCAATTGAGTTTTAGTAGTAGATTTCCATGTTCATAATCACATTCCCTAGAACCACAACCTTCTCTTTCTCTTTAACTTATCTGATACTATTCTTCACCAGCATAATCATGTGGCATCCTTGATAGTTAGCATGAAAACAACCATGCCAACTCAACATCGCATTCCTTGGAATCATGAATGTGATATCACCATTGATAAGCTAGGCATGCCTAACAAGTCAGTGATCAAGGTTGACCAACTACATGAAAAATTCCAAAACTATCAATAGATGTCTAACAATTCTGAGTGCTTGTTAGTTCCTTAGATAACTTGGCAATCATTGAATTAAGAATGGGTTTTGCACCCTGTTTTTGTATAAATATGTAACTCTGACTCATTGGAAAGAAACAAGATGCACAAGCATGCATTATTGTAGGATTGTGAAGTACCAATTTGAATGATCTACAAAATCAAGCTTGACATAATTGTTCTCATAACTCAATCCATAATGATCTACTAAATTTATTTGATCCCAACCTCTTTTGTATTCTCTTTACATAATGGAAATATATTTGTCCAACTAAGTCAATCTCTTGCATTGTACTAGGTTGCATGCTTTTGGTTTTGTTATCTCTCTTTATTTCCTAATTTTTATGTTATGCTCTAATGATTAACTTAGTAAGTGGCATAACCTATGTAACTAAGCTGCAATATGTTTTTGCAATAATATCACTTCATCATGGTTGAATTTTTATTTATAATCTCTCATCACATTGTCATGAATGGAAATCACAACTTTCCTGGATACTATGTTGAACACAACACAAGTCACAATTCTAACTAATTTCCTCATAGAAATTGATTTTTACAACTTGGGAAATCGATCTCATTGAAGTTCATATCATATGGGTGAATCCAAGAAGCTAGGTCGCACATTTTGGCAAGGGAGAGTACGAAAGAAGTGTTTTTCATACCCTCAATCGAGGTAATTTTAAGTGCTTGATGGAGCTATTAAGATCATGATTGACCCCTTAAATAACACCTGAATCAAGGGTTCTTAATGGATGCAACAAACCCTCGATCAAGGTGTTAAATTAGGTTAAGTAAGCCATTGATCAAATTCCTTTCTCATTAAATCAAATGCCTTCATCTTGATCAATATATTTTTATTAACCTATAAAGACCTCAATCAAGGTTTAAATTAACCCTTTATTGAGGTATTCTGAAAATACTCATTAATCCCTCAATCAAGATTTATAAAAAACTTTGATCAAAATAAATTGCTCAATTAAGTGTTTCAAATCTAGAAAGCCAATGCCCTTGTTATAGGATTTTCTGCAGCTGCAACATCTAGGGAGTGAAACTCCTTCATTTGTTTAATATTAGGTAGTGGAGTTTATGCCGGTAGATTTGTCAATGAATCCTCTATCCAATGGTATATAATTTTCATAGTTTTGATTTCCTATTATATTTTAATTTATTTTCTTTTAAAACATTACCTAAATCAATAGCATAAAAACCACACATCCAAAAAATTATAAAAATTATGTGAGATCCTTTTGGATGTCTCCTCTTCAAAAGGGTATTTTTGGCTTTTCAAGTTATGTTAATAGTAGGGAAAAAGTTGATGAGAACACAAAGGTGTATAAAATGTGATTCAAATATGAATTGGTCGGATTAAAAAAATAATAATAAAAATACAATTTTCCAACACAATAAAACAAAATAAGTGAGATCAATTACATTCTATGTAGAACATGCTCGTATATTTTGTATTTGAAAATTATACATTGAACATTGAATTAGTTGATGAGAACAAAAGTCGCTTGTTAACTTTTCCATAAATTTGTAAGGGCGAGTATTTAATTAAATACAAATTTGACACATTAAATGAAATTAACATATATTTTTTAAATATCGTTAGAAAGACAACACAATTCCCTACAATTGTTTTTTTACTTCACATCAAAATTCAGAAGGTTTATAGGAGTTTTGAGGGCTTCAATTTAAAAAATATATAAAATTTCAAATGTGCATTGCCACATTTCACTAAAAAGTGTTACCCATCGTCATGGATTCACCCATATATATTCTTTGATCCCAACTACTCTAGTGCTTGTCTATAAATGGTGTACAAACCATTCTTCAATATATCATCATGTTTTTGTTGTTGTTGTTGTAATTTCTACATTATCTCAATGACCTCCCCCTGTGCCAATTTATTTTTGAACTTATTCCCATGCTTTCCTTCTCTTTGAGGAAATTCAAATGATTTGTGTCCTTCATCACCATGTGTATAAAAATATATCTCCCTTCTATAACCAATAAAACCTCTAACTTTACCTTGAATTCCACCATGGTTTCTACCTTAATCACCTTTTCCTAATGTGTTGTTCTTTTCCATCTTCTCAAGTTTGTATTTGATGGAATCCTTCATTTTCTATGCCGAGCCATGACCTTTTCTACCATCACCATCTCTTTCTCTATAAAAAAATTCTTATGTTATCCTTGCACACTAGCATATCCTCTTCCTTAAGGACCAACTAATAGGCTTCTTCTAATAAACAAATATTATGCAAATTCATTTCATCCTAAATCACAAATATCAATGCATTTATCAATGCATTAACTTAAATGGAGACTCATGCATTTGAATCATCATCCTCTCACATGCATGTAAAGGTATTCTAGAATTATTCTATATATTCCTACAAATGTTTCTCCTTATATCTAAGGTTGTATAATTGCATGAGAAATAATTTTTATGATCCACTCACAAAAAATAATCTTTAAGTTTCAAAACCATTTTACTCGGACTTTAAATTTTCTTCATGCCCTTTCAAATTTTCTTTTCTTGTGGAAAGTCCCCCCATATCATAACATATTGTTTCAACTTAGTTCTTGTGAACTTCTTTCTATTAGGGTCCTATATCTTTCCAAACTTAGAATATCTCTTCATTTGACTGAACTAATCAATTAGCATCTCTATTTTCAAACGTGCATCATAATTAGAGACTTCAATCTTTACTCCTCCCTCAATCTCTAGTTTGGAACTACAAACAACATCTTCTTGTTCCTCTTCTTCCTCTCCCTTAATATCTAGTTTGGAACTACAAATCTCAACTTCTCCACTTTGTTGTTTAGTTCCCAACTCTTCAATTCTTCTTCTCAATTTTTGCAACTATTGATTCATTGATATTATCCTTCCACTTCTTACTATTTTATAATTTATGAACTTTTTTATACTTATTCTTTGAACCCTTCAATCATTTAGACTTGTCCAAGTGTCTCTCAATTTACTATGATACGAAAATTGATGTATTCAATGAGTCCTGGTATAGTATTGAAGATTATCCACATCAATGAAGAAGTGACAAAATGGGAAGCTCCATATAAACAAAAATATAAAAGTAACTCACACACACATAGCATGTTCATATAACATATTCATAATAAAAAGGGCCTACTCATTCACATTAAATACAACAACATATTAATAACATAATACTCATGTTTGATAAAGTTAGTATTCTAATTATTTGACCTCCAATTCAAATCTCTATCCACATCAATAGAAATTATCATAATTACTAGCCCCATATATTTCAAACTCCTTCACTTTATATCCTCCATCCATTATAAACCACCTTAATTGCCAACCCATCTATTTCAAACTTCTTCAATTTATACCCTCACCCATTATAAACCACTTAAGTTCCCTCACCCATTATGAACCACCCTAATTGCCATGCAATAACATTTAACGATGTTCTGATCTCTACTCACTTACTCTATAATTTTAATGATCCTTCATCTTCCTCTTGTACACTAGAATTTTTGGATTTTAGGTAGATTAAGGTTTACATTCTAAGTTTTAAGCGTTTAGGTAAAAATGTTTGCTATTTGTGTTTAGATCTAGGATTTAGGCATTTCTTTGAAAAACGTTTAGATTGTTTAAATTTAGTGTTAAATTTTAGTTTTAATTTTTAAATTTAATGTTTAAGTGATTCAATGTAGTTGTTTTAACATTTTGATTAATAACTACAAATTTCATACCACATTAACATGACAACGTAATATGTTTTATAATTTTATCAATTAAATATATTTTTTTTATGAGTCTCGAACTCTCCAAGTAAGAATCCAAATTTTTCACAATTTACTTTGCCGATATCCCCATGTGTGCATTCAACTAAAGTGTACTTGTTTTACAAATAGTGATCAAATTTGAAAGGTTGGTCTTACTTTCACTTAGAAAGGTATACATTTATACATCTCTTTTATAATGAAAAGATTAAAAAAAAATACATTTCAATTGATAACAATAAATTAACTACACATTTTATGAAAAATGTGTTAAATAAAATATTACATTTCCAACCAAATTTATATATAATAGAAAAATCAATAAATCCAAAATATCACCCTAACATTAGCAAAGTTGCTTGCAAAATATCACCTTAACATTCACTAAGTTGCTTGCAAAATATCAAATAGATGTTTCCACGCCAAAAATAAATTAAAGATAAAACATAAACATAAATTAGTTGCATGGTTGATTAGAATGTTGAGGGATACCAACTACATCAACAAGTGAAATTTGTTTTTATATCTTTCTTAGGATAACTGAGAGGTGACCTGGTGACATTTCTCAATATTTTTTACCTACATTCAATCAATAAAACATGGAAATATAAAAATACACAAACAATCCCATTCTTTACCAAATTAGAATCTAAAACAACAAATCCCGTGGCTAATTCACAACTACCTTGCAATATTAGAAGGCCACTCCCCACTCCCACAACATTTTTGTTTTTAAAAAATGCCATGCCCTTCTAGTTGAATTTTGTTATCAATTTTTTCTTCAATATCATCCACAAAATCCTATCTGTGTGTGTATTTGAAATTCAACCAAAAATAAACATCACCCCAAAAAAATTCAAATCTAATAAAATCTAAATCTACATGAATAAAAATTTAGGGTACACCTTATTTGCACATTCGTGTTGGAATACTGAGAGGGGGGTGGGATGAATAAGTATTGAGCAATTTTTACCAAGTTCAATCAGAACATGTAATCATTAACTTTATCAACAGTATGTCATTTATGATTGCATTGAATATGTCATGAGCAGTACCAATCAATAATGCATAACAAATAACCACATACACAATACACCATAATTTACGTGGAAACATAAATGGGAGTAAACCACATAATGTTTTCTTATATATCAAAAAAATACATTCATAGGAAGCACCAACTTCCAGATTCTTCAGCTCCAATAGGAAGGAGGCTCCAACCCCCTATTTACAGGCTCCAACCTAATGGAAGCTACAAATTCCTAGATTCTCCATCTCCAACTGGAAGGAGGCTCCAACTTGAAGGAAGCTACAACTCCTTGAATTATCTAACACCAATTGGAAGGAGGCTACAACCCCCTTTCATTGCCCTATCCTTCTGGAACCCTAAAATTTAAATGTAGACCAACCTGTCACTACTAATGATACTGAACCATCAACTTGTCACTGTCACTGTCACTGGATCAACATGTCACTATCACTGTCACCGATATCTCATCACATCATCGACCAAACAGATCTACTCACATAGTTAATATGCCAAAATCACCTCATAGAATTCTTAACCATATTAACCAGTGCCTCAAACAAATGTCATACCATCCACAATAAGTCATGAACCATGTACCAAGTATGTACCTCAAATATATTCCATATGATATGCCTCAATCATGTACCACAAGATATGCCATGAACCATGTACTATGTACTAAGCAAGTACCAAAACTCTCAAGATGTGCGTCAAGCATAAACCATGATATCCAAATTATCACCAAGCCATGCCACCAATATGAACTATAAAATTACCAATATATAACCCTCAAAAATGCATAATAACATACCTCAGAGCCCGTAATAAACCAATTGCATAGTCACACCTTGATGCAACCTGGAACAAGCATCTCCTTTAAATATTCCTCATCCTCACCAATAGATCACTTGCTTACTTATAATATATTCAAGAAGATTATGTATACAAAATTAGAGAGTTTTGATGTGTATTTATACTTTTCAAGGGACTTGTTTTGGGGCTAACTTGTAACTGGTTTACCCTTTTTCCTGATTTTAGGGTCAACTCATTATTTCTTGTTACAATTGTTTTACCCTTTAATTAATAAGTTTTTTACCCTTTTTCCTAATTTTAGGGTCCACTCACTATTTCTTGTTACAATTGGTTTACCCTTTAATTAATGACTTGTAACTTCTTGTTTCAACTGTTTAGGGACTTCTTAACTTTTAGGGTCAACTCATTATTTCTTGTTACAATCATCTTACCCTTGTAACTTCTTGTTGCAATCATTTATGGACCTCTTAACCATTTTTCGGGGCTTCCAACTTCAATACACCATAACTCTTCAATTGTGAGGAACCACGTGGCGTACCACCTACCATTGGAAATGGCATGACGAATACTATCCATATATGAGGGTGATGTACACATTTTCAATGTCCTTCCTATTTTCTTTCTTCAATTAACTTCGGGCTTCATGACCACACCTATGGGTCTACTTGACTTCTTCAAGGGTTGACATCAATGACAACCAATCGTTCAACAATCTCCCCCTTTAGAATTGATGGAAACACTCATACTCCCGTAACACTCATACCACCCCTGTGACCATCAATCCCCTTGTCTACTTTCTCTCACATGTTCTCTCCCCCTTTCACATCAATGGAAAAGGGTAACTCTCTTTGGGGATGCTCCCCATGTCTTCATGATGCTAATATTTTTCTTGTGATTTTACTCTCCCCCTTGATAAAGGGTAACTCCATCTGACTGTATGTTTCCTTCTTTCTTCATGCTTCTCATATTCCTCTCAGCTTATTTTCCACTAGTTCTTCGTCATGTACTTAGCTGATATATAAAAATAATTCATATTAAAGTTCCTTCATTAGTATTCTCTTGACTGACTCTCTCTATCTTGTCATGCAAACTATCGTGTAGATAACTGAGAAACATGAAATACTCCAAGTTTCTATCGAAGATACTCAAATGTCTCTCTTGGGAGAGGTTTGGTGAAGATGTCTACAATCCATTATTTTGTCCTAATGTACTCCAACTCGGTATTCTTTTCTATGACTTGTTCCTGCGGAAAATGATACTTGATTGGAATGTGTTTTGTCTTGGAATGCATCACTAGATTCTTGGAAATGCTTGTAGCACTTGTGTTGTCACAAAATATCGGAATAAGCTCGTCATATTCTACTTGTATGTCTTGTAGGGTCTTCTTCATCCAAAGGACCTGAGTGCAACATGTTGCTACTACAATATACTTTGCTTATGTTGTGGATAATGATACCATTGATTTCTTCTTACTCAACCAGGATACCAGAAAATAACTGCTATAGTGGGAAAACCCCCCTACAAACTACACTATGGTTCTAAATTGCAGACAGAGCTAACCGTCTAAAGTCTCCTAATTTTAACAATTATCCCAACAATACCCCACATCTATGCATAAATTACAAAGTATAAGGATATGGTAGTCTTACCTTAAACTCCACATCTGGTGTCGATCCCTTTGCGTTCGGTTGTTCCTCGACTGCAAATCTTCTCCCAAGGATGACCTGCATTCACCAAAAGACAAAAAAGAAACTAAAAACATGCATTCTATATATGAATTAGTGGGTTAGATGTCATAATAAACTGTAAATCAAATATCAAGATTGAGCACATCATGTGGCGGGATAGAAAAAGTACTTCTTTATATTAATCTCACAAAGTCACTTATAGAATGAGATCGACGACTGCTCCTTGAACCCAGTCCTGGCCTCCTCTTCACCAAGCTCCAACTACTTCCACGTATCTTTCTCCTCTTCATCTCTCTCTAGGAAATGGATTTGGCTAGTAATGGAGGGAACAGGCTAGAATAAGGAATTCTAGCTCAAAGCTCACAATGTGGCTGCAAATTATTGGGGCAAGGGGGGATTATGAAATGGGTAGAGTTTCACTTCTTTCATGCTTCTTGTAGGAATGGGACCCCAACGCCTTCTTTTATATGCCAAAAAGATATTTATTTGGTTGGGTGATGGGCTATGGGCGGTCAATTGGTTAGGAAACTACCCAAAAGCCCGTATCCCCTTGCAACTTTTTATTTTTTGCAAATTTTGTGGGTATACGTGGGTTGTAATAGTGCATCTAGCATATGTACGTGAGCTGTAGTGGTGCAAAAAGTGCACATACATGGGAAGTAATGATGCAGGGCACATACATCTTCAAAAAAAGTGTTTTTTAAGAAGTGCTTTCAATGATAGCTTGGCAAAAATGGAAAGTAAGATGGCATGATGCCAGGCATGCATGTATGGTGCAATTTAAGGTTATAACAGATGCCCCCTAATGTGTGAGATCAAAAGAGCATCTGCTGGCCAAAATACATTACAAATATTTACCAACATACAGAGCGAGTGAGACCAAGACCAGAGTTCGAGAGGTGCCATCTGCGAAATAGCAATTGTCTCACTGAGGTGGGCATACCCATGCTCGGGATGAAATAAATCATGGCTGCCAGTCAAAATACACTGCAGATCCATGTTATATAACTATATAAATTGTAGCCGTGAGCAATACACAATGGATCTACATCTCAAAATCGAAAGATATACATGTATAGTATCCATCTTCAAGAAGCTAATGACGTATGATGGTTGGAGATGAGGCCTTCAGAGCTCGATCAACAACTTCAAGATCTTCAAAACTCAGGTAAGAGTGTAATGTGAGTGTATGAATTCACTACCCAGAGGTATTCAACAACTTGTTGGGGAACAAACAAGATGATCTTGGTGATCAGGCAGAGAACTTCAATGATTTTGAACAAAGACTTGATTGGACTTTCGGGATGGTTGGGCATGAGGTCAAGAGACAAACAACAGAAAGTCTGAATAAAGTTGGTTAAACATTCCCTTGGAAAATAGCACAATTAATGATGAGACTCAAGAAGCATGGTACTGACATAAGTTCATGATGCAAGAGGCAACACAAACTATCCATATGTTTGGAAGAATAACCAAATGGAGGACAAAACTCTATGTAATGAGAACAACTTCCTAAGGTCATATTAAATATCAAAGATTGATGAAAAAATGGAAGGATGTGATTTGTCCAAGGGCGACTCATTTTTCTGCCATAAAAAGAAAATACTTTTCCCATCCTCTTTTTTGGGTATATTTGATTTTTTTGTCTTTTTCAATAATTTTGGAAAGCTTGAAAAAGAATAAAATAATGCTATGTTACAAAGGAGGAATGAGTGATGCAAACATACTAGTTTCAAGCACAAGGAACACATTGATTCTCAAAGCAAGGAGACATGTGTAGGAAAAGGACACTCGAGAAAATTCCTCCATGGGTCAAGGTGTCAAGACGTAGAGGCAAAGTGCTACAAGGCTTGCATATAAGGCATGCTTCAAAGGTTCAGTTAAGAGGAACATGGAGATGACATTAGGACAAAACACAGGAATGCAAATGCGATTAACAAGACACAATGATAACGCCCTTCAATGTGATTTTAATGAGCCTAGAGAAGGTAAGCTCGGTGGTTTTTCATTTTTAGAGAGTTTGAAAAAGCACAAAAGAAGACTCCATTGGGGAACCTTTTTCGAAGGTAGTCTAGTCAGTTTGAAAAAGGGGTAAAATAGCACCGAAAAGACATCTATTCAAAACCATTTTAACGAGTGTGACAAAGACAATATCACTCAACAATGTTTTCAATTTTAAGGAGTCTGAAAAGAGCTTAACTATGGACTCACTGCCTTTTTCTAGATTTAGTCTCCTTAGTCCGAAAAAGTGAAATTTTTTGAAGAGAAATCTCTCGGCAAGATGAATCTCTTGAGGTATACCTTTTTCCTTCTTAATCTACAAGCCAGAAAAAGGGGTAAACTCATGTCGGTAGATGTTTTTATGAACCAATTAATGAGTGTGAAAGAACAAGGTCACTCGACGATCTTGTCACTTTTAAGGAGTCTGAAAAAAGCTTAACTATGAAATCCGTAGGGAACGTTCTTCTGGACCAATTTAATGAGTGTGAAGAAACAAGGTCACTCAACAATGTTTTCATCTTTATGGAGTCTGAAAAGAGCTTAACTATGGACTCCGTGGGGGTTCCTTTTTCGTAAATTTAGTCCCTCGGGCCCGAAAAAGTGTTAAACTTATCCCTGAGAATACTCTTCTAGTGAACCTAAGTTCCTAGAGTATACCTTTGTTCATAGAATTGACCGTCTAGACCGAAAAAGGGGTAAACTACCGCCAGACAGACGTGCCTTCAAGTTTTAGTTTGGTGAGCATGAAGGTCAACAAGATCGCTCGACAATCTTTTCATGCTTATAGATTTTGAAAAGGTCTTAAAGAAGACTCAAGTAGGCTACTTTTCTCAGTTAATCCAGATGAGATCGAAAATCATAAATGCAGCCTCTCTAGATGTTTCTTTCTAATTTAAAAGGGAGATTGAAAGACAACAAATATTTCTCATGCTTGACACTTTGTAGGTTGATGAGTGGCATCTTCTCGATGGTGCAGTTGTCTCTGACGAAAACATTCTCCAAGATGCCAGGGGTTCTGGAGATATCTATAGGTGTCATTTTAGTAATAGTTGCCATATTATCCTCAATGTAAAATACGTTTCTAGCCAAAGGATTGATAGGACAAGACCTATCTCTAGTCATAGTCCACATGAATTCACCTGCCTCAATTCTTCTTAACTTTGGGAGAAAATAAGATCTGTGATGGAGATCATCCCAGGGTCTGTCCAGACTAGTCATTGCCTCAATAATCACCTCATCTGAGGGAAAGACTAAGTCTAAAGAATAAATATCGGCAAGGGAACCCTGAGCCCAAATAGGCTCGAGAACCGGATCTAACTCTTGTGAGGGAGTTGGATCAGGGTCGATGGAAGCTTGTTGGACTATGGAGTACAAAAATTTTGCCGCAGACAAGGGAATGACCATTCCATGATGCCCTGTCCTTTCCATCATGGATGATGGGGAAGGTAGAGTCCACAGATCATTAAAGTAGTTCATACAAAATGATGACATTTGAAACATTTTAGCCCTAGGTTGGTCGGGGACAGTCGATATATACTTGACATCATCGGTTGGAGGTGGGTAATCGAAAGTACCCATCAAAGGTGGGCATAAACCAACCCCTATGTTTAATACATTGGGTTGAGGGTTATCAATCATCGGGACCGTGGATGCCTCCGATGAAGGGTCAGGATGGGAGAAAGATAACTGATCAATGGACACTATGCAACCCTCATGTGGAAACAACAAGACCCCAAAAACTATCATAACCACTGCATGCATAGCATAGGTCCAATTCCTTCCTAACAAGAGATTGTATTCGAGAGGCACATCAACCACTTCAACCTCGATGCACACGGTCTTCCCTCCTAATTGCATGGGGAAAGAAGGGATGATTCCATGTGGTTGGAATGAATGACCATCAAAAGTGGTAAGAAGAGTAGGTGATAGAGACAAAATGGGTTGGCCAATGTCCTTCCAACATGCCAATGACATCATGCATGTCGAGGCACACTCATGAACCACTCTGCAGAAAATGTTTCGGGTAAAAATTTTTGTGGTATAAGCCACTACTATCTGAAACACCACGTGGTAGGGGAGACGAGATTTTAAGTCAGTTGTATCAATCATGATCATTCTTGGATTATAGGTCTTAGTGGATCCTAAGGCATCTAATAAATATTTTCTCTGGGAAGGGTAGTTCTGGAGGACCTCCAAAGAAGACATTGCACAAGGGGTTTGTGATAAATCCTCCACCACAAAGTAGTTCTGGGCGGCCCTTGCATTTGGATTGTGGGAAGCTTTCTTGAACACACCTTTCAGGATGTGTGTCAATGTTTCACCCAACATATTATTGGTCTGGAGAGGAACAGGTGGGTTTTCAACTTCTTTATCCTTCTTAGAAGTTCTTGGATCTCCGTAATCATGTGACCTAGTTGCTATATGAGAATCACCTTTCAACATATAAACATTCAAGATCGAGGGATTACTAGATGACGAACGGGGTCCCTGACTGCCCCCATCCACTTTTGAAGAGGCTTGAGTTAAATTTTTCCCATGTGGGAATGGTTTCGTTAACACAACAGGCTGTTGCTGTGCCAAAAAATATTTGGGCCTCCCCGAGTCGAGGGAACAGGTGAGTCAGATGGTCTTCCATGCAAAGGTTACACAGATACTTTGACTTCTTCTTCTCTGTGTTTCCCCACTAGTATTGTTGGTGGGTTTCTTATCCCCCTTACCCTTCTTTTGTTGTTTCTTCTTTTCACCAGGTCGTTGGGTGGCCTTCGAGTTCATCAATTGCACACTATGTACATATGACGTTTGAGTAGGGGGAGCAACCGAACCAGGGTTCCTTGCTGGCCATTGTCTGTTGTATTGACAATTGTTGCAATTGATTTGATGCTGATTAGTGGGCTTGGTTTGTGTTGAACCAGTAATACCATCGGCATGTGTTCCAGACTTGTGTCTACTCCTGTCAAGAATAGACCACGATGAATCTGGCAAAACTTCATAAAGTAAACCAGACTGAGAGTATATTAGTTCAAGTTGTTGAGCTCTAATTATCGCCTCTTCTTCGGAAAACACTCCAGACATTGCGACATACTTGGATAACTGAGGTACCAAAGACTTAATGAACCACTCCAACAAGAAATCCGGTGGGACTGATACTTTTATCAAACTCTTCCTACGCTGCTATTCTCATATCTGATCTGAGATATGGTTAACCTTCGTTTTCTCAAAGTTGGCCAGCAATTCGGTGCCGACATTGTATCTCATAGATAATTGAAAATGGTTTAAAAAGACCATTTCCAATTTTCCAAAAGTAGAGTATATTGAGCGATTGAGCTCGATGTACCATTTTGTGGAAATCCTGATAACAGTGCGTTGAAACAGACGCAACTGGACAGAGTTGTCTCTCAACGAGTTGGACAAGGACCATAGGTGAAAGGTAGTCACATGATCACCCCGATCTTCATTAGGATTACCTTTGAACTTTGGAATGTCTGAGGGCAACTTTGTTGGCATGGTGGGCCAATGCAGATTGAGACAGATTGGGTCGTTTAATAATATTGACAAGTTTGGCAAATGAAAAGTTGCTAGAAAAGGTGGGTTAGGCTGTTGAGTATGTACAGGAGGAAAGGAGCCTGGATTTTGGTTGGCACCAGGTTACCAGGAAAAGTTAGGCTACTGACCAGGGTTCTAGTAAAAACCATGGCAGTGGCTAGCATACGAATACTACGCTTGTTGAGATGTCATCGACTGACTCCCATAGTAGGAGGTTGAGGGTTGTGAAGGGATTTATCCTAACTTCATGTTCCCAAGATTCTGGAAGGGGTTTCCCCCTGTCGATATTATGGGAATAGGTACATATCCTTGCCTGAGGTTCCATTTTCCATGGAAGGGGCTTCCCCGGTCGACATCCCTGACGAGGAGATTGATCCTTGCCATAGATTCCAAAGTCCTTGTGAGGTGTTTTCCCTCTATGAAGGAATATTACCCTACACCAGATTTTGTTGTCCAATACCAGGGTTACCCCTAGCCGAGACAAGAGTTGACCAAAATGTGTTATTACCAAACGCGTCGAACAAAGAGAATGGAAGAGAACCCACCTGCGTGGTGTTGGAAGAAGGTCCTTGACTACCTTCTCCTGACAGGTTGTAGTTCATGGTCGGCTAGGTGGCTTGCTGAGAAGCGTTGTCAAGCGAGGGAGACGATGGAGGTATATGACCCCCACTATAAAGAAAATAATTATAAGGGGATGAGGTGCCCCCCATGGACCCTTGGAGGGGAGTGTTTGAGCTCCCTTCCCCCAAACCCATGGTCTGTAGGGTGGAGTAGAATAGGACCAAGTTCGTGTGAAAGTCGAGCATCCTGTATGAAAATGGAGGGCCCATCACACTTTGGGTGAAAGGATCAGTGATCGCTACCATAGACGGAATTAGACCACTGCCCGAGGTAGAGGTAGTTGATACCATAGTGGTCTGGACCTATGAGGGTGAGTTAGGAGGTGGGATTCATCCTATGGTGACAACCGTTGAGGGAGAATGAGGACTCCGAGATGAAGTAGCAGCATTTTCTTCCATGGTTGTTTATAAGGCTATCTGATGCTCATGAAGTGTTATCCACAGAGGGACAACCTGAAGAATGATAGGTGTCGATAGGTCAATGATCGGAGGCTTATACGGACAAAGAGATTCCGCCCCAAGGTCAGAAATGGTTAGTTCCTCCGGATTCAAAATTTCTCCTCTCGGGGATGGCTTGGGTATAGTTTCCTATTGCCCAATCACCTTAAATGACCCTTGCTGGTCAATTATTTTCCTTAGCGGTGGTGGTGGTGGCTCCACTTCAACCGGCGGTAGGCCCAAAAGCCTTCATGATCGGCGAAGCTCTTGATATTCCACTATGTGAGAAAATAAATGACACACCAGGGATTTTACTAATGTTGACAACCAACACAAAATAGAAAAATTCCCATGAGATAAAAAAATCAAGCCACTAACTAGTTGAAAGAACAGTTACACTAGCCAACACTAGAGCAAATTACCGGTGCAAGTGCAACTCAAATATGGAAGCACCCTCTGGGTATACTCTGCAAAGTGTGGCCCGATGTATGCCCTAGGTATCGTTGTATACCCCCACAGTCACCTGTGTAAGTCACTAAAATAAAAGGCAACTAAATTTCTAGCGCGTGAACAGTTACCAGGCGGGTACAATCGACAGTCAGTTGGACCGCAATGAGCAGGGTATCAAGCCCAAAACCTATCAAGGGTATTGAAAGAAAGTGTTCTAGAAGATGATTGAGGACCTCAAATGGATTTTACACCCACGAAGCTCTGTGGCAAATGAAATCAACGGAATCCCAAGATAAGCCCTCTATATGCATTCTCCACTACGCTTGGTCCGACTTTGGAGGGGTTATCTCTTCTACCTTTCTGCACACGACCTCGTGTTTATCCCCTATATTAGAGAGGGGTCCCAAATAAATTCCATGTTTACTAGACTTTTTGACGCTCCCTAGCATAGACTCCTATGTTTTTTTTATAGCCTTGAAGAGTTTCCTCTCCAACCTAAATCAAGGCTCTAGCCTAGACTAGTTGATGGAACCCACAAACAAAAGTCTAATAAATTTTAATTTATCTTTAATTTAAGTGGTTGTTTTAAGTCAAGGAGGTGGTAGTGAAACCAGTGGTGTGTTTTGAAGAGATGAAAGAGAAGAGCATTAAATGAAACTGACATAAAAAACTACTTCTTTTGATAAATAAAGATTTTCAAATTTGAACTCTTTAACCAAACTTTTATTAACTACTTTTTATAAGATCTATTAAAAGAAAGACTCAAAACAAGATTTCTCTCGACTATGAGCTACTTAGTGTTCTAATCATTTAGTAAAGAACTTAAGAAAACACGTTACTTCCTGACAAGTAAAGACAAATAACCTAACTACTTACCAAACAAAGAAATGAGATCTTTTTTTTTATTAAAATCCTTCAAAATAAGAAACTTGAAAACAAATTCTTTTTATTTTCTTCTAAAGAAAGAAAAAGGAAAAAATGAAGACAAGACAAGACCAAAAACTAACTTCTGGTCCATTGCAGCTCACAGGGAGTTACTAACAATACTAAACAAGTTGATCAGAAAGAACTCACAAAACTTGTCTCAAACCCTAACCAAGAAAACACAAGAAATCTTGATAAAGAAAAAGCTAATTGTTGTCAAACCTAGGCCAAAGACTGTAAAAATAGAGACCAGGACTAGATCAAGAAAACCCATGAGAAAAATGGTTTTATTCGGGGAAGAGGATGACTACCTCTTCTTTAAAAAATATTTCCCTGACATAGGCACACAACTGATACTTCAGTAGCCTGCGTATGTACGCAGGCTGTCCAAAGATAGGGTGTGTATGTATGCGTTCAGACCCAATGCAGGTCACGTACACCTCTATGAATTTTCTAAAAAGAAAACTAACAATCAAGAAAACCAGGCAAAGAATACTGGTATGGAAGAATAGAATCCCTTAAAGACACAAAAACTTACACAAACTCAAGAAACAGTAAATAAACCAATTAAAGACACCCAAAAAAAACAAAAATCCCCTAAAAACCCTAAGGGCTCCCTAGTATGGTCACCAATTTTGATATAGTGGGAAAGCCCCCCTACGGAATACACTAGGGGTTATAAAGTGCAGGTAGAGCTAACCGTCTAAAGTCTCCTACTTTTAACAATTATCCTGATAATACCACACATCCATGCATAAAGTACAAAGTATAAGGATCCGATAGTCTCACCTTAAACTCTGCGCCTGGTGTTGATCCCTTTGCGTTTGGTTGTTCCTCGACTACAAATCACCTCCCAAGGCTGACCTGCATTCACCAAAAGACAAAAAAGAAACTAAGAACATGCATTCTATATATGAATTAGTGGGTTATATGTCATAATAAAATGTAAATCAAATATCAAGATTGAACACATCATGTGGCGGGACAAAAAATGTACTTCTTTATATTAATATCACAAAGTCACTTACATAATGAGATCGACGACTACTCCTCAAACCTAGTCCTAGGATCCTCTTCACCAAGATCCAACTACTTCCACATATTTTTCTCCTCTTCATCTCTCTCTAGGAAATGGATTTGGATAGTAATGGAGAAAAAAGGCTAGAATAAGGAATTATGGCTCAAAACTCACAATGTGGCTGCAAATTATTGGGGCAAGGGAGGATTATGAAATCAGAAGAGTTTCATTGCTTTCATTATTATTATAGGAATGGGACCCAAACACCTTCTTTTATATGCCAAAAGGATAGTTATTCAGTTGGGTGATGGGCTATGGGCAGTCAATTGGTTTGGAAACTACTCAAAAGATCGTATCCCCTTGCAACTTTTGTGGGTATACGCGGGTTGTAATAGTGTATCTAGCATACGTACGTGAGCTGTAGTGGTGAAAAAATCATACATACACGAGAAGTAATGATGTAGGGTGCGTACATCTTCAAAAAAAGTGTTTTTTAAGAAGAGCTTTCAGTGATAGCTTGGAAAAAATGGCAAGTAAGATGGCCTGATGCCAGGTATGCATGTATGGTGCAATTTAGGGTTATAAAAATAACCTAAGTAGAATGTTTCTCCACTTGTACTTCTTCTATCATCAATGCTTCCTGCCCAATATTCATATGTGTAGGAAACCAAAGATAGTTCATTCCATTTCGGATACCATAACCCAAACTCCTTTGTTCCTCTGAGATCTCTGAAAATCCTTTTTACTGCCATAACATGAGTTTCCTTTGGTGCTTCTTGAAATACTGCAACATGTCCAACTACTTGCATCACATCCAGTCTAGAGGCCATCACATAAAGTAAGATTCCAATCATCGATCTATAAATTCTCTGATCCACTTCCTTACATTTATCATCTTTACTCAACTTGCAACTAGTCTCCATGGGAGTACTTACGGGTTTGCAATCTTCCATTCCAAAATTATTTAGCATTTCTTTGATATATTTGGTCTAGGAAATGAAAATACCTTCATCTAGCTGAGATATCTAGAGTCCCAAAAAGAAATTAAACTAATCAAGTAAGGACACTTTGAACTCATTCTGCATGTATTTGGAAAAATTCTAACTCATCCTATCATGATCACTTTTGTTAGTGCTCAAAATGTTCCTTTAAAAGTTTAAGCGCCTTTCATCAAATTTGTTCTTGATTTGTTAAAATTCCTTTGGTTATTTTCCTATGTCATAGCCCTTTAATTCTTCGTCAATTCTTAATGAGTTTCCATTCATCATTTTCCCCAGAAATCTTATGATCTTTGACCTATAACCTACTTGTAAAAACTATAAACTGTCATTTCTCCTAGATTTTGACTTTTTATTGTTTACTATATTTTCAAATAAAAAAATAGGTTTTTATTGGTTAATTTAACCTTCTTTTCCAAAAAAGGGTGGTGTGTGCTCAAGTGAATAACCATTTATCCGAATTCAAGCCTATCGACTAAATCTAGTTGCTAGCGGGAAACCCCCGCTATGACTACACTAGGGTTTACAATGTAGACAGATCAATTAACCATTTAAAAGTCAAATGATTCTCTAACTACCCCAATCATACTAAAACTCATACAATAAAAGAAAATGTGAGAGGGATTAGGTAACTATACCTCTACTCCACGTCCGGTGATGATCCCCTCACACTTCAATGCATCACTAACTGCAAGCCTCCTCCTAAGGCTGGCCTACATTCAAATATAGACAAACAGAAAGCTACAAGCATGTTATTCATATACAATTTAGGGTTAGATTTTATAATGTCAAAACATAAACCATTAAAAGCATTCAATACTTGATGATTTGGGACAGTAAAAGTACTTCTTTTCTTAATAACTCAATGATTATACCTTTACAACCAAAGCCGACTACTGCTCCATGAACCTGTTCTGGGCTCCTCTTAAAAAAGTTCCAAGTGCACCTCCATATGGATTCTCCTCTCAACCTTTTGATCTCTTATTGGGAAGTGAATGGATTTTGATGGAGGAAGAAGGGCTAATTGGGGAATGCTGAGGCAATTCTTACAAAAGGGGATGCAATTACTTGGGGCAAGGAGGGGATGTGAAATGGGTAGAGTTTCACTGTTCTTATGTCTAGATGTGGAATGAGACCCCAACACCTTGTTTTATATGACAGAAGGATGGTTATTCGGTTGGGTGACAGGCTATAGGCAGTAGATTAGTTGGGAGACTACCCAATATCCCGTAATCTCAACAAATTCCTTGCAACTTTTTATTTTTTGAAACTTTTGCAAGTATGCGAGGGTTGTAGTGGTGAAATATGCATATGTACGTAGGTTGTAGTGGTGCAGAAAGTGTATGTACATGAGAAATATTGGTGTAGGGCGTATACATCTTCAAAAAATGGGTTTTTTAGAAGAGCAACTCAGTGATGGCTTGGAAAAAAAAAGAAAATAAGAGGGCCAAAGGTCATGTATGCATATGTAGAGTAGTTTAGGCTTATAACAGATGCCCCCTAATGTGTCAGGTCAGAAGAGCATCTTATGGATGAAATACATTACAAAATATTTTCCAATGTACGAAACGAGTGAGCCCGGGGCCAGAGTTCGGGAGGTGCCATCTGCAAAAATAAAAATTGTCTCTCCAAGGAGGGTATACCCATGATAGGGATGAAATAAATCAACAATGTGAGTTATTTAACCCAGATGGGAGGAAATCTCCTTGGAAACTGGAAAACCCCATATTGTCTTTTCAAATACGTGTTTGGGTTTCCAATCAAATACACTTCAGATCCATGTCTCATAACTATATAAAGTGTATCCTTTAGCAATACACAACAGATCTACATCTCAAAATCAAAGATATACAAGTATAGTATCCATATTGAAGAAGCCAATAACGCCCAATGGTTGGAGATGAGGTCTTCGTAGCTTGAGAAACAACTTCAAGATATTAAAAACTCGAGTAGGAGTACAATGTGAGTGTATGACTTCACTACCCAGAGGTCTTCGACGACTCATCGGGAAAAGGCAAGAGGATCTCGATGATCAGGAAGAGAACTTCATTGATTTTGAACAAGGACGTGATTGGACTTTCAGGATGGCTGGGTCATAAGGTCAAGAGACAAATTTCAGAAAGGACAACTGAGGTTGGGTGAAAATTCCCTTGGAAAAGAGCACAAAAGATGATCAGACTTAGGCATCATGACATTAAAATAAGTTCACAATCTAGGAGGCAACATAAACTCTCCATGTGTTTGAAAGAGTAACCAAATGGATGAGGACATAGATATATGTAGCAAGAACAAAATCCTAAGGTCATATTAGATTGCAATGCTTGACGAACAAATGAAAGGATGTGCTTTGTCCAAGGGAGACTCATTGTCCTTCCAAAAAATAATATATATTTCTTATCCCCTCTTTTTGGGTTTTTTTATTTTTTTTGTCTTTTCCAATTTTTTAAAGATCTTGAAAAAGAATAAAATAATGCTACGTTACAAATGAGGAACAAGTGTTGCAAGAAAGCATACTAGTTCTAGGTGAAAGGAACACACTAATGCTCAGAGCAAGAAGACATGTGCAGGAAAAGGACACTCGGGGAAAATTCCTCCATGGGTCAAGGTGTTAGGTCGTAGAGGCAAAGTGCTACAAGGCTTGCGCATAAGGCATGATTCAAAGGTTTGGTTGAGAGCCACATGGAGCTGACATTAGGCCAAAGACATAGAGATGAAATTATTATTAGCAAGACACAATGAAACCCCCTTCAATGTAATTTTTAACGAGCCCGGAGAAGGTAAGATCGGTAGTTTTTTCCTTTTTAGAGAGTCTAAAAAAATGTAAAAGAAGGCTCCAAGGGGTACCATTTTCAGAGATAGTATATTTGGTTCAAAAAAGGGGTAAACCTCTACCGAAAAGACGTCTATTCAAAACCATTTTAGCAAGTGTGACAAAGACAATATCACTCAGAAACATTTTCAATTTTAAGGAGTTTGAAAAGAGCTTAACTATGGACTCACATCCTTTTTCTAGATTTAGTCCCCTTAGCTTGAAAAAGTATAAAAATTACTGAGGAGAACTCTCCCGGAGATGAATCTCCCGAGGCATACCTTTTTTCTCTATAATCCATAGGCTGGAAATAGGGGTAAACTCATGCCAATATATGTTCTTCTGGACCAATTTAACAAGTGTGAAGGAACAAGGTCACTTGATGATCTTTTCAGTTTTAGGGAGTTTGAAAAGAGATTAACTATGGATTCCGTGGGGGTTCCTTTTTTGTAAGTAATCTCCAGGGCCCAAAAAAGGTGATAAACCAAAACCAAGGAGAATGTTCCTTTTCTCATAAATTTAGTCCCTCAGCCGAAAAAGGGTTAAACCTATACTTGAGAATACTCTTCTAGTGAACCGAAGTTCCTAGAGTATACCTTTGTTCGTAAAATTGACCATCCAGACTGAAAAAGTGGTAAACTACCACCGGACATACATTCCTTCAAATTTGATTTTGGTGAGCGTGAAGGAAAACAATATCAGTCGTCAATCTTTTCATGTTTAGGGAGTCTAAAAAGGGATTAAAGAAGACTCCAGGAGGTTACTTTTCTCAATTAATCAAGACAATATTGAAAAGCATAAATGTAGTATCATTGGATGTTTCTTTCATATTTCAAAGCGAGCTTGAAAGACAACAAAGTGTGCTCATTTTGAGAGTCCCAAGGGTGAGGCCAAGAGTGATTGTGCATCAGACAAATGAGGCTCAATATCGTAATCATGACAGGACTAACAAAGACTCTTGATCCTAAAGTAATTTATAGATAGCATGGATGCCAAAATGCAACAAGGATCTATCTAGGGAATCCATGTAAAGGTAGGCTCTACAAACTAATCACGACACTTCTAAAGAAGCAATGATGGTTTTGTGTCACACGTGAGTGGGATTGATCATATGGAAAAGAAGAAAAGACAACAAGATGCAGAAAGTGGAGGTGAAATCCTAACTTATATGAAAAGAATTGGAAAAAATAACTTTTACCAAAGGACCTTTAAAAGTGACCCATCTCCTGAAAATTTACCAAACCAAAAGGTAAAATGTATCGTAACATCCAAAAAGAAACTCAAGAATGAAATTAAATGATTTCCAAGCCAGAAAAAATGACAAAGAGGTTAAAACAAGTGGAAAAAAGGGACAAAAAAGTCTCTAAATAGAAGCTGACAACTCATTTTCACCATTGCAGTTTGAAAATTAACCAAAAGGTAAAAAATATCCCTTTGCTAAAGAAGTTGATTCCAGGAGCTTCAGAGGACAAAACAAACTTCTACTCGGACAAAGTCAGCACAAAATCATCCCTCCTGCATTTCCATTCTTCCTTTATGCATTATTTTTTTGTTTTCTTCCCTACATGCATGTGGGTTGTCCAAGGACAACCCATGTATGTACTCAGGCAAAAAACAACATGCCCGCGTACATAAGTGATTGTGTCCAAGACAACCCACGTACACCCTCAAAAACATGAAAAAAAATAAAAAAGCAAGAGCTAAATCCCCCTTGAAATTTCATGGAACGAGATGTATGTCCACTAGAGGGAGAGGGAACACGAGGATATTGATATCTTGGTCGATGAGGACCCTGCTGCCATTGCCGCATTAAAACAATGTGGGTAGTGGAAGTTTTACCGGTGTCCATTTATGAGGGCACGAACCAGGTTACTGAACACCTTGGTGAATTACTGGAATCCATCCGTAGAGGATTTTATGATATAGGGGCATTCGTTGACTCCAACGAATGAGGACATATACTTCTTGACTAGCCTCTCTGTTATAACCCTAAAATGCTCTACACAGGTTTACCTGGCATCAGGCCAACTCATGCCTCTTCCTAGCCAAAGCCATGCTGAATAAAACCTTGAAAAACCACTTAAAACAAGCAACCCGCGCCCTAACCTAACACTGGGCGCGGATAACCGCTTGCTGACCTTCTACTGCACGCGGGTATCCGCGGGCTAACCCACTACAGCCCGCGGGTACCTAACAAAGCAAAAAATCAGGAAAATTTCTACCGGGACACGAGGCTTTTTGTCAGTTAACTGGAACTCTTCGACATGCATGGCCGAGAGTTCGCCTAAAACCCTAGCTCCTTCTAGCCTATAAAAGGAGGGGTAGAGGTACTATTCAAAGGGAGAAAAATCATAGCAAAGAAACTCTGCCAAATTGCCAAGTCAATTTTGTTCCAAACCCTTTAGCCTTGCCTCAAGCTTTAGGAGAAACTCAAGCAGCAGCAGTTGGAGGACAGAAAGAAGAGGAGGAGCCCAGGATCAGGATCGAGGAACGGTGGCCGATCTCAGAAATCATTGTAAGTTGGTTCATATTGAGATTAGTGAAAAAGATACTTTTCCTGTCCCGAATACATGAGTCTCATCTATGTTATTTGATTTATGTTTTATCTTTAACCCCCTG
>SNQJ01S0004950.1:70026-85876 GCA_010110895.2 Picea sitchensis | reverse complement strand
TTTCACTCTGTATTTTTACAGTCTCTGTACATTTCTTTGATTAATAGAAATCATGTATTACTGTATATCTGTGTTTATGGTTGCATCTATGATACATTTATGTTATATTATTGAATATCTGCAATATCTCTATGCGTTTATTTATTATATCTCCGCTCTCATTTCATGCCGAAAATAATCTGGATCACTTCTTGTGTTCTTCCAGCTTTAACATCCAAGTATCTAGTGTTAAATAGCTTTGATCTGTTCTCCTATTCTTCAATCAAGTGTGTGATCATCCTAGTCATGAAATCTTTCAACTCTTTGCTTCTTCTTCTCTAATATTTCTACTTCTTTTCTTCTGGCCTGATCCCTTTCAATCCAAGGTTTTCCGAGTAATATAGAAAATGGGGCATTGTTCTCAATAAATTTAACAAATTAAAATCTTTCCTTTGTCGAAGTTCCATGGGCACTCATAGATATCCGAGTAAGATTTCCACACAGGTTTACCATCTTTCCTCTAAATAACCCTATTCCTCCTATTGAAGGAATCATAGCAGGATTTCCTAAATTTTCCCAAGTTCTTTCTGTCATAATATTCACCTCTGTTTATTCATCCATAACACGGTCAATGTCGAATTCTCATATTCTTGCTTCTATGCACTCTTTTTATTTGAAGCTCTCTGATAATTTGATATGTTAGTGGTTGTTCAGGGTTTCTTTCATTTGTAGCAATATAGTCTCTAATTCTTTCGGGGGTTCTTTTATGGTCTTAGTTGCTTGACTTTTCTCATGGTCTTCTTGTCTCATATTCATTTTTTCAAGTTTAGCAATCATTCTAGGGAAATCTAAAACTTCATGGTCCATAGCTTTACAACAAAGACAACTAGGTATTCTACCAGGGCATTCCTTATCCAAATGTCTTGGTCTTTTGCAACTGTAACAAAGGGTTAATCCTCATTTTCTCTTAAAATATCCCCAGCCTTTCCTGTACTGCACACTAGGATCATAGTAGCTAACCTGCAAAAAAGTCTTTCTAGGGTCCTTCATCCATTGGTTAGTCCAAACATTATTTTTATGCATAGGTGTAACATATCTTTCACTATTCTTATCATATCTACTCATATCAAATATTCTTTCATCTAGCTGTGCCCTACTTTTCAGGCTAGGACATAATTTATTGAACATACCTATATCCATACTTTTGAAACAAAAATTTCCAATTATCTTACCTTTAACAAAGCACAGAGCTTACATATATTACCTCTTTTCTTCAGATCAAACTTCTTTTCTTAGCACAGAGCTTCAAAAGTTAAGTAGAATGTTGTGCACTAGGGAAACAGATCTACGCATGGAGCTTTCATATCTTTAGGTCTGATCTTCACACAAAGCTCCTTTTTCCTCAGTTCCCAGCAATCACAGTTTTAGTCTCGGCAACAGAACCATTTGTTGGCATAGGGAATACCTAGGTTTCAATGCTACAACAACGCACCAACAAAAACCTAACTACCGACCCTTTCAACAACACCTGAAAAGAAGATGAAGTCTCACCCGAGGTAGAGGCAAGGGTGGTTGCAGGACTATAGTGTCTGCAACCTTATTTGGGACACAAATCTATGATTGTATTACCTTAATGGAGCACTTAGAATTTATAGTTCATCAATATTAAGCTAGTATCTACTTCACAGATAAAACCTTAATTACACAACATCGCAATATTCAACCAGATCTACTATATTCAAGCACTAATCACATCCACATAGGTCAAATCTAGCATTCATCCATATTATTATGCACATAGCATCAATATATCTATCTATCATTCATCTATATCAAATAACTAAGCAAGTAAACTCATAAACACATCAATACATCGCACAAAGCATAGAAGCACAACTTGTACATGGTTCAACCCTACCCTGGGGCTATCTCCACCAACTCTTCGTCTTCTTTATTAGCTTATTTCAACATTCTTACATGGACAGAGCCTCAAGATCAGCTTTGCAGAGGATAGGAGATCTACACACTCTTCGCTAGATCCTCCTTCCCTAAGCTAGGTTACAGCACAAATCCTACATATAGTCTCTTATAGACACTTGCACTTAGCTCTACAAGTCTAACATAGTATACACAAAGCACTTACAACTTTTTTGATCACATAGATCAAACTCTATCACTTAGCTCCACTTACAATCCTTCGATCACATAGATCAAACATATCTCCTACATCGCCTATATTTATATTTATATATTACAAAATTGGGCCTAAACATGGGTAAAACCATGGTATGACATTCCCATACCTATTACATAAGTCCAAAACACAAAAAACCCTAAAAAGGGGTCGAGATCCCGCGATCTTCTCTTCGTCTTGTGCTCTACCTTTGATAGCCTGTCGAAGTCTAAAAAATGGGTCAAACATGACCAAGGATCCTCAAAACTTGGTCAAGGGCCAACACCTCTAGCCGGAGAGGTTGAGAGAGTTTTGAGACGAGCGGAGTGGGACCTCACCGCTCTCACTTGTACAGTTCCTATGGCTAAGATCGAGGATCTCCTGCCTTCCATGCAACCTCATGTGGTTGGGGTGCGACAGACTTGGGTCCAACTTTTTCGGAGTTTGGCTAACGTCTCCATTCACTACGGTGGGGCCAATAGGCCCCAAGCTTAGATAATATGGACTTATTATGTGTTGAGAGAACTTTTGTATATTTTTTAGGGCATAATCCCCGTGATGTATACCAGATATTATTTTTGAGGTGTTTGTGCCCACCTATGTACTATGACACTTTTTGACATATATATATATATATATATATATATATATATATATATATATATATNTTATGGATCACATTTCTTTACAAATGTATGTACATGTGTATGTGTGTGCAACATGTCAATCTAATACTTGATTAGATAGAGTATCTGTCATTTGATTTAATCTCCTAGGAACATGGATATATGTAATGTAATCAAAGTAACATTCTAAGAGACGTACCCTAAGGAAACGTCGGTGTAAAGTAGGATTATAAATGTGGTAAACTACATTTAACTGGGACACAGCTAGCTGAGCATATAAGTAGACCCGGAGGTGAGAGATGCCATGCGACAAAGCATCACGAAGAAACTCTATCACTGCATTGTACTTGACAATATTGTTTATGGCATCACCTAGACAGATACCTTCGGAAGATAACAACTAGACTTGAGGTGTGAAAATCACCCAAGTTGTGAAAGAAAGTCTCCAAGTGTGTAGGCTAGTATCATCCATGAACCCAAAGAACACCTTCGATTCACTTGACATCTGCCACAGTGAAAAATATGACATAAATAACGACACGTCCATAAAACAAAAAATGACAAAAAAATGTATAAGAACTATACATATGTACAATACATCACCTAGGTGACCAACCTAAGATTAATACTTCTTGAGGTAGAGCCCATTTCTAGGCTCCGCCAAGGAATTTCCCTCAAAGTCTACCAGACGATAAGCTCCCTTCTTTAATACCTCTTTCATGATGAAAGGTTCGAACCACATGGGTTTGAACTTGCCTTCCCCCAAGGGATCCTTTTCTTGATCATAGACCAGGACAATATCGCCTTCAGAGAAAATCTTAGGAAGAACGAACTGATCATATTGACACTTGACTCATTGCTTGTGAGCCTCATTGGCTAAGGCTGTATCACAATGTTTCTCATCAAGATGCTAGAGATATAATAGGCATTCCTCAAGAGGTGAAGTGTCTGGTAGTAACTCTACTTCCAACTTTAAATATGGGATATGGAACTCAATAGGAAAGGCTGCTTCTAGCCCATAAATGAGTTTAAAAGGTAAGAAACTGGTGGAAATCTTTATAGATGTTCGGTAGGCCCATAAGGCCAAATAAAACATCAATTGCCAAATTGACTTCACTGAATTGATGGCTTGCTGAAGAATAGCCTTGAGCGACTTATTCACAGCTTCCACCTGACCATTCACTTGTGGGTAGTAGGGTGTTGAATGTTCCTGCCTCAACCCAAGATTTGATCTTAAATCGGACATCATTTTATTCTAGAAGTGACTTCCATGGTCAGTGACAATCTCCTTCGAGATTCCGAACCTTGCTACTATATGGTTAAAAATGAAAGGAGTCATTGTTTCGCCATCACTATAGATATTTGTTGGAATCGTTTCAGCGATACTCGCTATATTACACTCGGTGTAAACTATGTTCATTGCCAAAGGATTAATAGGACACGAACTATCTCCAGTCATAGTCAAAACAAATTCTCCTGCCTCTATTCTTATTAACTCTGGGAGGAAGTATGATCTATGATAGAGATCATCCCAGGGTCTATTTGGACAAGCCAATGCCTCAAGGATTTCCTCATCTGAGGGAAATAATAGGTCTAAAGAATTTGTAGTGGAAAGGGAACCTTGAGCCCAAATAGGCTCCAGAACTGTATCTAACTCCTGTGTGGGAGTCAGATCAGGTTTGGTCGAAGATTGCTGAACAATGATGTATGCAACTTTTGTCATGGACAAGGGCATGTCCATTCCAGAATGCCCTGTCCCTTCCATAGAGGTCGATGGGGAAGGAAGAGTTCATGGATCATGAAAGTAAGTTGTTCGGAATGATGACATTTGAAAATTTTCATCCCTAGGTTGGTCAGGGGAAGTTGATATAAGCTTGACATCTCCCGAAGGAGGCGGGTAATTGAAAGTACCCATCAATGATGGACACAGACCAACCCCTATGTTGATGGTGTCGGGCTGAGGGTTATCAATCATCGAGACCATGGATGCCCCTGATGAAGGGTAATGACGGGAGAAGGACAACTAGTCAATGGTTACAATTTGGCCCTCGTGTGGAAACAAGAAGACCTGAAAAATTGTGGCAACCACTCCATGCATTGCATAGGTCCAAATATTTCCTAAAAAAAGGTTGTAGTCTAGAGGCACATCGACCACTTCAACTTCCATGCACATAGTCTTCCATCCAAATTCATGGGAAAAGAAGGAATGATTCCATGTGGTCTGAATGAATGATCGTCGAAAGTAGTAAGAAATGTAGGTGACGAAGACAAAACGGGTTGGCCAATGGCCTTCCAACACATCAAAAAAATAATGCAAGTCAAGGCTCCCTCATCAACCACCGTATGAAAAATATTTCGAGTAAAATATTTCGTGGTGTAAGCCACTACTATCTAAAACACAATGTGGTAAGGGAGACAATGTGGTGGATTACAAGTCTTTGCAGATCCCAAGGTGGATAACATATCCTTTCTCTGCGAAGGGAAGCTCTGGAGGTCCTCCAAAGAGGACATCGCGCAAGAGATTTGTGCCAAATCTTCCACTAGAGAGTAGTTTTGGGAAGCCCTCACATTCATATTATGAGAATATTTCTTGAATGCCCTTTTCGGGATGAGTGTCATTGTTTCACCCATCATCTTCTCAATCTGGAGAGGAACTGGTGGGTTTGTGGCTTCTTTACCCTTTTCAGCAAATTTCGACATTCTATAATCTCATGCTCTGGTCGCTATATAAGTGTCACCTTTCATCATGTAAATGTTCATGGTCGAGGTATTACCAGTAGACGTGAGGGGTCCCTGACTTCCCCCATCCATGCTCGAAGAAGTTGAGGCTTGATTCATATTTTTCCCATTTGGAAATGGGTTCATCATCACAATAGTTTTTTGTTGCGCTAATAGCTTCTGGGCCTCTGCAAGTTGAGGGCATAGGTGAGTTGGATGGTCTTCCATGCAAAGGTTACACAGATACTTCGACTTTCTCTTCTCTGTGTTCCCCCACTAGCATTGTTATTAGCCTTATTATCCCCTTTACCCTTCTTGTTTCATTTTTTTTTCTTTCCTTCAGGATACTGGTTGGTCTTCAGATTCATCGACTACGCACTGTGTACGCCCAATGTTGGGGTAGGGGGTCTGGCTGGTCACTGTCTGTTGTATCGAAAATTGTTGCAATTGATTTGACAACATATCAATGGACTTTCCTTGTGCTGAACCATCTATACCATCGGCATGTGATCCATAATTTTGTCTAGACTTGTCGAGGATGGACCGTGGTGCATATGGAAATATCTCATATTGTAAGCCAGACTGAGAGTAAATCAATTCGAGATGTTTCACTCTCATTATCGCCTCCTCCTCCGAAAACATTCCCGAAGTTGAAACATCCTTGGATAAAAATGGTACTAAAGAATTCAAGAACAACTCCAGCAAGAAATCCGGTGGGACCTGTACCTTAATCAAGCTCTTTCGACACTGCCATTCTCGGATGTGATTTGAGATATGATCGACCTTAGTCTTCTCAAAGTTGGCCAAAAATTCAGTGATGACATTGTATCTCATGGGTAGTTGTAAATGGTTTAGGAATACCATCGCCAAGTCTCTAAAGTAATATTAACTTGAGCAATCGAGCTAAATGTACCATTTTGCAGCACCTCCGATAAGAGTGCGTTGAACTAGGCACAATTGTATGAGTCGTCTCACAACAAGTTTGATGAGCATCATAGGTGGAAAGTTGTCACATGATCACCTGGGTATTTGCGAGGCTTGCCTTCAAATTTTGGAATATTTAAGGTTAACTTAGTCGACATGCGGGACCAATGAGAATCATGAAAAATTAGGTCGTTAAGCAACCTTGACAAGTCTAGCAGGTGTAACGTTGCCAGAAATGGTAGTTTTGGTTGGGTACTATGTACAGGAAAAAATAGACCTGGAGTTTGACTGGCACTAGGTTGCCAGGAAAAGTTGGGTTGCTAGCCAGGGTTCTGGTAGGCACCGTGGCCTTGACCAGCGTATGAAAAATGCATTTGTTGGGATATCATTAGTTGATTCCCGTAATTGGACTACGTGGGTTGTGCAGGGATCACTCCCTGCGTTCTATTCCAAATATTTTGAAAGGGGATACCCCCAGCCAATCCGACAGGAATAGGTGTTGAGACTTGTATGGGGTTCAATTGACCATGGAAGGGGTTGCCCCGAACCAACATCCCTTGCGAGGGAACTAATCCCTGCAAAGAATTCAAAATTCCTTGTGAGGATAAAAAACCTGTACTTAGCCCATATGTAGGAATAGTACCTTGTACAGGATTCTATTGTCCAAAACCAGGGTTTTCCCCAGCCGAATAAAAAGAATTATTACCAAACACGTCGAACAAAGAGAATGACATGGATCCCATCGGCATAGTGTAAGACGAAGGTCCTGAAATGCCTACTCCAAATAAGCTATAGTTATCACTTGGCCCGACGGGTTGCTGGAAAGCACCACCGAGCGAGGGGGGTGGAGGGGTATATGACCTCCACTGTAAGGGATATCATTGAAGGGGATTGAATTTCCCCCGGTAGACCCTTGCACGGGAGTGTTTGATTTATCTACCCCCAAACCCATGGTCTGTAAGTTTGAGTAGGTAAGGAATGAGTTCGAATAAATTTCGAACATCCAATATGAAAATGGAGGGTCTGTCGCACTCTATTTAAATGGAGAAGTGGTCACTGTCGATGACGGTATCAGACCACTAACTAAGGTAGAGGGGGTCAAGACTACTATGGTCTGGACCGAAGAAGGTGGGTTAGGAGGTAACATACCCCCTATGGTTGTAGTGGAAACGAGAGTATGAGGACTCCCGAATGAAGTAGCAAACTTTTCTTCCATGGATAATTGTAAGACTATCTAACGCTCGTAAGGTGTCACCCTCGGAGGGACAACTTGTATTAAGATTTGCCCCAACAAGTAAGTGATTAGAGGGTTGGTTGGCCTGAGATATTCTTCTCCAAGGTAAAAAACAGTAGGTTCCTCTAGATTCGAGTAATCTCCTCTCAGAGCAGGCTCGGTCACAGTTTCATGCGGCTCGGTTGCTTCGAATAACCCTTGTTGGTCAAGTCTTCTCCGTAATCATGGTGGTGGTGGCTCTAATACAACCGACAAAAGTCCTTGAATCCTTTGCGACTGATAGAGCTCTTGATCCTCCACTTTGTGAAAATATCAATGGCACAGTAAGGCCTTAACTAGCATTTAAAACCAAGCACGCACTAGAAAAAATTACTATAAGATAAACCAAACAAACCACTATCTAGTTGGAAGAATAGTTACACCAGCCAACACTAGAGAAACTTACTGGTGCAATTGCAACTCAAACATGAAAGCACCCTCCGGGTATACTTTACAAAGTGTGACCTGACGTATGCCCTAGGTACTGCAGTATACCCCTGCAGTCACCTGTGTAAGTCCCTAGAATAAAGGCAACTAAGTTGCCAGCTTGCAAATAATCACCAAGAGGTTACATTGATCTGAATTTATGCAAGAACACAATGAAATACAGAAATACACATAAACACAGAGATGCGGCGGAAATAATGATTCATTTCATTAATAAGAAATGATTGAAATATGCTTACAGACAGAATGGAAATAAACTAGCTAGGGCATTGGTAGCTTATCTCTGAGAAGAGATGTGGCGGCTACTGGCCTCTAAACTGTGTTGCAATGAGGCTCGAAGGCCTATTTATTATTGAGAAACAATGGAAAACTCTAAACATCCAAATATCTAACCCTAGGATATGATACGCCAAGACTATGGGCCTCGTTTGGGTAAATTGGTACATCAACTTCCCGGGGACGTAACTTTGGCATACGATCTCCGTTTGACGTGCTCAATACCTCTTTAGAAAGATCTATCCAAGGAATACAACTTTGGTGTGAGAAACATCAAAAGAAATTCCATGTTGCTCCCCATTTCCCCAAAAAAATGTCATTTAGGGCCTCAAAAAGGCTCCGGAAGTTCAGGACCCAAAAAACCGCTAAAAATAGTAAACTGTGTGGAAACTGGAAAACTAAAATAAGAAATGGTGGGGGTCCAAGTGGAATAGGTGGGTGGCCACCAATATCCACCTAGATCATTCCTCCCCCGTTAGGAAGCAATGGTCCCCATTACGTTGAGTTCCCCCATGAGATAAGGAAACTTCTATTGAACTTGGTCCCTAGTGAGCCACTTGCCTTGGTGAAAGAGTTGGCCTACTTTGACAACTCGATATAGTGGTATCCTTTGTTTTCAGGTGCGCTTGATGTATGTATCCATGATCACATCAGTTGTGGCTTGTTCCATGTAGTCTGGATTTAACTGTGTTTGTGTGAGTTGTTCTGCCATGTCGGATGTGTCTAGTAGAGGTGGAAAGTAGGACCAACGCCAGTCCACATTGAACATGGGGTGGAGACCAAGGAATGGTGGAATACTAAGATCAAAGGAATTGTCCCCTACAACCTTGGTGATGGTGTATGACCCATATCGGAGAAAGTGAATTTGTGGTGGGGTCCAACAAGGCGCTCCTTTTTCAAATGTAGCCACACTTTGTCACTCACCTGGAAGTTGTGTGGCACCCGATGTTGATCATGTCATTGCTTATACTTAGCATTGGCTCTATCCAAGATGTCATGAACCTGTTGGCAGATGTGATGAATGCACTCAATGAAGTTGTTTTCCTTGTCAACCTCAGAATGGACATGCGTTGAATCTGCCTAAGTAGCCGCAAATGGCATGGCTATGTCAATGGGACATAGTGGCTAGAATCCCAAGCCCACCTGAAAGGGGTTGTGGCTAGTTGAGCTATGGAGAGCTTAGTTGTAGCTATGTTGTATATATGGGAGGATCTTATCCCATGTGTGTGGATGCTTTGAGTTGTACATGCACATAATGTGTACGATCATCTGGTTGACCACCTCTGTCTGGCCATCAGTTTGCGGATGGAAAGCTGTGGACTTGGTGAGCTTGGTTTCTAGCATCAACCATAGGATGGACCAAAATGTACTGAGGAACCTCTTGTCCCAATCTAAGATGATAGATTGTGGGATCCCAAAGTGTACCCACACTCGTTCAAAGAAGATTTTAGTAGTGGCTTCTTTGAGAATCTGTCGACAACCACAAAAACACAGTCATTTCCATGCTTAGTAGAAGGAAGGCCTGACATGTAATCCATGGAGATGGATTCCTGAGGTTGACTAGGGGTAGGAAGTAGAGTATAGAGGCCTTGCTTCTTGATGGTCAATTTGGCAATGGCCCAAGAAGTGAAGGACTTGATGTACTTCCTGAAATCCTATCGAAGGTTCTACCAATAGAAATACTTTTGCAGTACTGCCACAGTTTTCTCAACCTCGAAATTCCCAACAACCCGACTGTAGTGCACCTCCCAAATCAACTTGGAATGCTCACTTGAAGGAACACAAAGGTGTCCCAGGTGACATAGAAGGGCATCCTGGAGGTTAAAATTGGCAAATTTCTTACCCTCCAAGAGCGTATTGTATGTGTGGCTGAATTATGGTTCACTTTTGTAGAGAAGCAGCCAATCGGAAGTCTCATTCCCACAAGAGTTGAGAACAATGGTTAGCACCATGATAGGTGGTTGGCTGAGGCAATCTGCAACATTATTGGTGCTTTCTTTCTTGTACTTAATGTTCAAATGAAATTGTTGCAGGTATGTGGACCACTTCTGATGAAGATCGTTCTGCAACTTCCCTTGTGTCTATATGAACTGCAGGGGTCGGTGGTCTGTGTGGATGATTGTTTCCTTTCCCAAAATGTAATTCTTCCATTGTTGGCAAGCCTACACAATGGAATACATATCTTTGTCATAATCGGGATACTTCCGGACTGTTTCAGAAAGTTTCTCACTGTGATATGCCACTAGATGCCCCTATTGAGTAAGGACTTTCCCAATAGCATATTCAGAGGTATCTGTCTCGATCTCAAATGGTTGTTGCAATTCTGGTAATGTGAGCACTGGTGCACATCATAGGTGATGCTTCAACTCTATGAATGCCTTATATTGAGATTCATACCAAAACAATTTTTCTTTGGCTCCTCCCTTGGTGACTTGACTCAAGGGCCAAGTGATATGAGACAATCCCAACATGAACTTGCGGTAGAAATTAGCAAGACACAAAAATCTGTGGAGCTCTATTAGGGTGGTTGGGGCTGGCCAATCCTGAATTACTTGGATCTTGGTTGGATCCACATGAATCCCCCGCTCATCAATAATGTATCCCAGACACTAAACCTGGGTCATACCAAAAGTGCACATCTCCAAATTGGCACACAACTTGTGTTGTCGTAGTGTTTGGAGGACCTGTCGGATGTGGTGGAGGTGCTCTTCCCAAGTCTGGATGAAGACCAGAATGTCATCCAATTAAACCACTACAAATGAGTTGGTGAATGGTTGCAAGATGTCGTCCATTAGCCTCATGAAGGTTGCAGGGGCATTCGTCAACCCAAAAGGCATGGCCAACCATTCGAAAAGTCCCTCCTTGGATTTGAAAGTAGTCTTCCACACATCAAAAGGTTCAATTGGTACCTAGTGATACCCAGACTTCAGGTCGATCTTGCTAAAATATTTTCCCCCCTTGAGTTGGTCTAGAAGGTCATAAATCTGTGGGATTGGGTACCTATTCTAGACAGTGATCTTGTTCAACTCCCGATAGTCAATACAGAGTCTCCATGTCCCATCCTTCTTCTGCACCAACACGATCGGGATCCCACAGGGTGATGAAATCAATCGGATGTGACCTTTCTACAATAGCTCCTGAATCTACCTCTTGATTTTTTCATTCTCCAGAACAAAGAATCTATAGATTGGTCCATTGGACAGTGGCGCACCTAGGGTCATATAGATAGGGTTCTTGACCTATCATTTTAGAGGCACCCCTGCAGGGGAGGTGAAGATGTCCTTGTACTCCTCCACAACCTTATCTATATATTTTTGTCATGCAGAGGGGCCTTGTTTGGAGGTCATGGACATAGTCTTCTTCTTTCCCTGAGGGAGGATCATTAGGAAAAAAAAATTCCTTATTTTGGAAATGACCTTACTGCATTGTTTTGTAGTAACCAAAGAGATGGTGGTAGGTGGTGCTATCTTCGGTATCCTGTACAACTTATTGACCAAAGTAATAATAACAACATCAGGCCTAGACTCATATACAACATGTCACTTCCACAAGTATGGTTGACCTAATAATACATCAGAAACATCAAGAGGATCAATGTCACATAATACCCCATTTGTGAAGGGCTTGATGTTGTAGGGAAGGTGACATTGTTGGCTGACGCAGAGGTCCTGTCCTTGGTGTAGCCACACGATGGTGTATGGTTGTGGGTGTGTAGCAGTTGGCAAGCCTAGCTACTTCATGAACTCTACTGAGATGAGGTTCTTCTAGCTCCCATTGTCGACAATGAACTGCAACGGGGAACCCTTTACCCACATCTTGGAATGGAAGAGGCGGTTTGCCTCCTCTGGATCTTCTAGTTCCTCCTTCTGGATCTTCATGGTGAAAACAATGGAGTTGGGCTACGCATCGATAATTTTCTTCCCCCTGTCATTCCCCTTGTCAGGTTCTAATTTAGAGTCAGAGCATGCATCTGATTCAGAAGCCTTCAACTCGGCTACCAGTGACTGCTTGGCCCAACACTTACTTGTGTTGTGAGTGAAGCTCTTATGGAAATCACACCACTTCCCCATGTCCTTTTTTGGCTTCGTGGTGTTTTTATTTTCTTACATCTTTAGCGAGTTGTCCTGGGACACCTTGCCTTAGCTTGGTACTTTTTTCTGCAGTTTGGGGGTACTTTTCCCTTGCTTCTGATTCACAAACCCAAAGTGTCGCTTCTTCTGTTTGAACTTTTTCTCAATCTTGGTAGAATACCGGTATGCCACACAAAGCAAGGATATGTCTAGGAACTCCATTTCCTCCTAAATGTATATGTGCATACAAATGTAGTACTTTAACACAAAAATTTTCTCTGAGTCTTTGATACCCAACTTTGTGCGTAGGGTATGAAACATATTCATCGTCTCATGCATATCTTGGTCCCTTTGTTGCTGTAGCATAGTCCATTGTATGCATTTGTCTTCATAACTCCCCACAGGATAATATTGTTCCTTGATGGCATCTTGAAAATAATTCCAAGTGGGTGCAACCGAGAACAAAGAGGGTTTACCCTCACCCTATTTCTCCCAGTAGGTTTCCCACCAGTCCTTGACATGGGGGGTGACTTTGAGGAGTGAAAAAATAATCCTTTCTCGGTAGGAAAAGTCATGAACCGAGGAATATGCTTCTAACAGATTCAACCATCTATCTACAACATCTGCATCTATGTTTCCCTCAAATATGTGAATGTCAAAGTTTACTTGTACCTTAAAAGGAGTGGCACCTCCAGAGTGGCTGCTAGATGTAGATGCATTGCTAGTGGGCATCCATTGAAGGATATGGGAAAAATTTTCCATCATCATATTCCTTTGTTTCTTGAGGGCCTCCTCGAGCAATATTTTGATAGGATGTCCTTCTCCCTCATCTTTCTTTTCTTCCCCCATGGATGTCCATCGGGGTTTGTGAGGATGTTCCTTCAAAGGTTCAACCAGATCGAGCCCTAACTCCTTATACTCAGACCTTGTTGGGGACATGCAAATAAGGATCGAGAAAGAGAAGATTGCTCAGATACCATTGATCAGTATTTATGCAGGAACACAATGAAATACATAAATACACATAAACATAGAGATGCAGTGCAAATAATGCTTCATTTCATTAATAACAAATGACTGAAATATGCTTACAGACAGAATGGAAATAAACTAGCTAGGCTGTTGGTAGGTTATCTCTGAGAAGAGATGCAACAATTACTAGCCTCTGAACTATGTTTCAATGAGGCTTGGAGTCCTATTTATTATTGAGAAACAATGGAAAACCCTAAACATCCAAAGACCTAACCCTAGGAGATGAAACACTAAGACTATGGGCCCCGTTTGGGTAAATTAGTACATCAAATTCCCAGGGACGTAACTTTGGCATACGATCTCCATTTGATGTGCTCAATAACTTGTTAGAAATATCTATATGAGGACTACAACTTTGATGTGAGCAACATAGAAGGAACCTTCATGTTGCTCCCCGTTTTCCCAAAAAACATCATTTAGGGACTCAAAACGGCTCTGGAAGTTCAGGACCCGAAACACTGCTAAAAATAGTAAACTATATGAAAACTAAAAAACTGAAAGAAGTAATGGTGGGGGTCCAAGTGGAATAGGTGGGTGGCCACCAATATCCACCTATATCATATAGTCAAGAGTCGGGTGGAATGCAATGAGTAGAATAACAAGTCTGAAACCTACCGAGGGTATCAAAAGAAAGTGGTCCGAAAGAAAACAGAGGATCTCGAATGGATTGAAGGTCCACGAAGCTTTGTAGGAAAATGTGAGTGATAATATCCCATGACAAATCCTCAATATGTGTTCCCCACTATGTTTAGTCTGACTTTGGAGGGGTTATATTTGCTTCCTTTCCTCACATGACCTCATCTTTATCCCCTGTGTTAGAGGGGGTCCCTAGATATATTTAACATCACTGGACTTTAACACTCCCTAACTCTGACTCTGATGTTTGTTTAAAAGCCTTGATGAGTTTCCTCTCCAACCTAATTCAAGGCCCTAACCCTAAACTAGTTGGTTGACCCTACAAACATAAAAGTCTAATTAATTTTAGATTTAGTGTTCATTTTAATGGCTTGTTTAACTCAAAGGATATGGCAGTGAAACTAGTGATGTTTATGGGAGACAAAAAGAAGAGAAAAAGAAAAAACTCTGAAAGAAAAATTACTTCTAATCAAAAGTAAATATTTACAACTAACTCTTTGTAACCAAATTTTTCATAACTAAATTGATCAAGATCTTTAAAAAGAAGACCTAAAACGAAATTTCGCTTGACTACGAGCTACTTAAGTTTCAAGAAATCAGTAATAACTTAAAAAATGAACTTTTTTTCCTTTCAATTAAAATAACTAACTCCAACTACTTTACCAAACTAAGTAAGAATTTTTTATTTTTTTTGAAAATGCTTCAAATAGGAAAAACTTGAAATAATTTTTTTTTCTCTTTTTTCAAAGCAAGTGAAATGGGGAAAAAGAACTACAAGAAAAGACTGAAACAGACCTTTGGCCTACTGCGAATTGCAGGGAATCACTAAAGACACCAAATAGGCTGATCAAAACTTCAAAGACTCGCTTAAAACCTTTTCATAAGTAAACACAAGAAACTTCAAAAAGACAAGAAAACTAAAATCTAACACAAGATATGACTGTAAAACAAAGACACTGGAATCTGTCAAGAAACCCTAAGAAGTATAAAACTCAATCAAGAAAGAGCTTGGCTGCCTCTTTTCCAAAAATAGTTTCATGAACCAGGTACGTTACTATTGTTTCAGTAGCATGGGTATGTACGTGGGCTTCTTACTAGACATGGCATGTATGTACGTGGGCTGACCCAAAGTAGGGCACGTACAACTCTGTAATTCTTCAAAAAATAAATAAAACAGGTAGAATGATAGGGAAGGGAGAACTGGTATGGCACCTAAAGGTGAACAAAATCCATTAAAAGACTCAGAAGACTCAACAAAAACTTGAAAGGTAGAAAAACCAATCAGACACCCAAAATCCCCTAAAACCCTATAGGCTTCCCTAGTATGGTCACCAGTTCTTCTAGCAGGAAAAACCCCCCTATGACTACACCAAGCTTTACAATGTAGGCAAATAAATTAAATGTTTAAAAGTAAATTACTTCTCTAACTACCCCAAACATACCAAAACTCATACAAGAAAAGAAAATATGAGAGGGATTGGGTAACTATACCTCTACTCTACGTCTGGTGATGATCCCCTCATGCTTGAAAGCTTCGTTGACTGCATGCCTCCTCCCAAGGTTGGTTTGCATTCAAAGATAGACAAACAGAAAGATAGAAGCATGCTATTCATATACAAATTAGGGTTATGTGTTAGAATGTCAAAACATAAACCATTAAAAGCATTCAATACACCATGATTTGGGACAAGAAAAG